>DVQO01000428.1:0-17295 GCA_018231785.1 Danaus gilippus | reverse complement strand
AAACACGGAGGTTTATGGCTTTAATAGGTAAACTCCAAAAATATAAATAAAAAAAATTAACAGATATCTTGATTATAGGGCGATACGAAGTTCTAGTAAGTTAAGTTAAGTTTAGTTAAGTTCGCCGGGTCTTCTAGTATTTTTATATGATCCTACCTGGAGTCATGTTCATCCTGATATGAATGATGGCCGTTTTCATTGGACTCCAAATTTTTACCTGTAAATTTTACATATATCAATGAACAGATATACAAACATTTAAAACAATGTATACGGCTTCACAAAATTCTTATTTAATCTTTTAACTGTAATGTTAAATCCAGATTAATAATCTATTTCTGTCTTTACATATATCTGTTAAACGGTACTTTAGACGGAATACAACAGAATTTATAAGGATCAAGAAGTGTTTTATATATTTATGTTAGAATGCAATGTTTATACTTACGGAAATGGCCATCAAATTGGACCAATTCATAGGTTACTTCATCTCGGAAATCTAATGTTCCCCTTTGCAGGCGGCAACGGAAGCTTATAGGATTATCTGAAAGAGTTTTAAATATATGAACAAATGAAGTTAAAATGGCTATAAAATGAAAAAAGACTACTTAATGTCTCATACGCTGTTTTAATTTATAATACGCATTGCCTTATATGCTAATAACAGTGCTATATTATATTAAAAATATATATATGTACTAGGTCTTGCCCGTGACTTCATCCGTATGAACACCAGAAAAACGCTCAGAGAAATGTATAACGATACAAATTGCATCTTTACAGGCGAAAGCCAAATGCATATAAAAAACATTCAAATCAGTCCAGCCGATTAGGAGTTCAATGACACACACGTACCGTGTAATAATTATGTCTTTACATATAATAGATATATTGAGTCCAACCAAAGCAATTTTTCTCATTACATACATAACTCTTAAGAAGTAACTATATTGGTAACTATTAAAATTCTCTCAACATATTACGTAACAGTAATTTTTATTTCAATTTTTCAAGCTGCGATTATTACAACATTAATAATGGTATTCATTTCGCAAAACGGAAACCGAATGACTTAAAAAACGCAAGTACGCAGAATCGCACAGGGAAATGCTTATGAATCATAAATAAATATTAAAAAAAAACTTTTCCATATTACATAATATAAAATTACAAATATGTAACCTTAGGCTCCTTAAAACTGCATACTATATGATGAATCAGCTGATATTGTGTTATGCTCTGTTATTTATTTGATATATTATTAGAGCTAATTACTTTGTTAGGTTTGTAAAAATATTACTCAACAGGAATCGAACCTGTTATAATACATATAACGTTATGGAAAAATAGAGCAAAAATATTATCTAGTACTTCGCTATGACCATATAAATATACATTTATTGTTAACATAGGTTTAAATACAAAAGCAGTAGTTTAAGAATTAAAATGATAATATATTTTGTTAATATAACATCAAATTGAAATTATGCACAGTATTCATGCAATGCAATGCTTGATTTGCATGCATGATACATATAGCAAGTAATAATAATTGCAATAGTATTATTTGCATAAGCAACAGATAATGATCAAACAGTTTTAAATAATGCAATTTGTTATACATATATTACAAAATAACAATCGCATAATTGCCAAAAATATTAAAAAAACATACAAGAAAATCTTCCACATAAACAACCTAACTGGTACTTTTTTCTTTAAAATAACATTGAAACAGCGCTAATTTTTATTTAAGAACTAATTGTTAGTAGTTCTATAACAAAACAGAAATAGTGATGAAAAAAAAGCAGTACCTGTTGTTACAACTTGTGTTGGATCGAGAGTTGTACCACCATTTTGCAATATGTTGTAAAGATTTGGACGATCATCAACAAATGCCAGATCAAATATACTTTTATTGATAAGATCTCCCTAAAACAAGATATATATTTCATTATAGACAAATCAAAATAGTTAAAATATGATAAAGTATCAGATTTTGTATTAATTATTTACCGGAGTATGCCCTAGCAGAGATGTCACACTTTCAGATACATAATATATGCAACCACTAGCTGAAAAAACCATAACAAAACCCTCTAATGCCTCCAAGACTAAGTAGGTGAATTCCTCATTCGATAAGAAAGCCGGCTTCCAATCTTCCTGCACATCATGAGCTCTTGATCGCACAGTTATCTCTGAAATATCAGTATTAATAATTTTTTTAGGTAATTTATCTCCGCCGTTAAGAACCTATGATGCTATGTCTGCTGTAGTTACATGAAAAAATTGTCATTCAAAAATTTTTCTCACCATTATGGTTCTTTAAGAATGATATAGTAGACTTAAGAACAGTTGATTTATCCATTTTTCTATTATTTGTTGATACCATAGAACCGAGTTCATTGACAAGCATGTTGAACTGGTCTCTCCTCTTCTTCTCACTAAGATTGCGAGTTCTCCTTCAATTAGGCAAATTACAACTATTAAAATATATATCCATTTAAGCCTAATATACCATCTTAGAAAATCACTACATAATTCTAAGCCTATCATGCTATTTCAAAACAAGTACGAAGTTAGCAACTAATTAGCATTTCAATCAATAAGTGTTCATTTTTGAATACTTCAAGAGTAACAAAACATTTTAATAGCAAACAAAAATGTTTGTATTTATTTGAATTTTGTCTCTTCTTTAAAAATCAAATCATGTATTAGTAGTTTGTGAATTATAGCGAAGTTTGTGAATTGTAGTTCTAGCAATAGTCAAAAATCCCTTATGGTGATATTAAAATAATGTGAATTCAAAATTAGGAAATGTTTTATTGAAATTCAGGGGACTTGTATGTTTATTCACCACTGATGTGGTATTGAAATTACTATAGAATATATAAGATCTGTAATTATGATGCATTCAAGGGTCCAAAACTATGTTTTCACCTAGTCGTTTCCTCTTTTATCGCTTAGACAACAGTCCATAACAAATGTTAAGAGAATGTGTTTAAATACAACTAGAGCAATGTATGGAAAACCATAGACCAATCTTTAGTTTTTGTATGAATATTTTCATGAATATTGTTACCTAATAGAACTAAGATATAAAATTACAGCATTTTTTTAAGAAAAACCCTACATGTTCGATTCGGCTTGTTTTGTCTTCTCTATTCCAGGTATACATTTTATTATTATCTTTGACAAATATTTTCTTATTGTTTCGTAATTTACAAGTCTAAAACAGCATTCTTTATTACAATTAACATTTTCCCATAAATTGCGACATAATACGGATAGTATTAAACTCCAAAATTAAGAAAAAGGAACAAACCTTTTGGTGTCATCTTTATCATCCCCGTCGTCATCCATGGTGCTATCAACTTCTTTACCAGAAGAAATCAATTATACGATAAACAAGACACCACATATCAATTTAGTTCATAAAATATTCCGAAACTACAACAAACAAATCACTTCATCATCTTTAAACAAAAATTCCACCCGAAATAGGCGTAACAATGAGAATCTTTCCAACGATATTCGGAATTTAGTGAGAAACTGAAAATTATCAGCCCAATATCGATAACTAGGGCTTTAGTAAAATAAATTCTAACATTTTGTACCTGTGTACCACGAGAATGGCGATTGGCGAATACACCTTTTGATAAATATTATAATCTGTTACGTGCAATGTGCTGCATTCTCAAGGGCCAATTCGTGTATACATCGATATAAGTCTCGATGTTGTGTTCCGCTGTAGAAAAATCGAAACACTCGTCTATGGGCATTGTAATGACTATAGTAGGTATAATTATTTACTTATAAAATATTTATTTAATTAATGACGTAAAGAATGTTGAAAAATATTTTCTTTGTACACATTCATTGAATTTAAATTTGTAATTATAAGCAGTTTCTATTCATAGATTTAAAAAAAATCGATAATTTTTTTTTTCGGATAGCCACACTCACAGATACGAAATCGTAGATACGCTACATCAAAAATCAATATTTATTGAAATAGCGATTTCAAAACGCATTAAATTTATATGTTACTAATTACAATAATTTTATAATTTTGTAAAACAAAAACCGAATATTAAAATATATACTCCTGAAGAATAAAAATAAAATAAACACATACACATAGAAGTGCAAATAATTTTTAAAATTTTGGTTATAGCTTAAAATAGTTATTAATTATTAAATTAAATGAATCAAGATGTTAATGTTAAAGTCAGAATTGTAACCGCCATAACAATGCTGATTGTTGTAGAGATGATTAAAATAATAAATTTCTAAAATAAAGTGAAAAATTCTGTAATGTAACAAAAAGTAGAAATATTTTGAACAAGTATTATGACGTATTTGTTTGAACAAGTACTATGTAATGATGTAATTACTTTTTCCACTACGGGGTTGCAACAAACGATATTTCTTTAAATGACATTTACTGTAACAAAAATAGAAATAAATTAATTAAAAGAAGTTGTTAAACCGAGGTAATAAAGGATTTAAATTTAATCATGTAAAGTAAATACAGAGATTCAATTAAAAAGTTTTGGAAGATATGTGGCTGGTTCAAACAAATTACACGTATCAAACGTTGTAGAAGGCCGAAGTAGAGATTTTTCTGAGGTCCTGGGTTCACACTCAGGCTAGTCGTAGACAGTAGAAGTTTTGTTTCATAGTATACTTTAGTCCAACTTGATTAACAATTTAAATAACTATTAAAAAAGAACTGGTAAGTTCTGGTAGTCATACCAAACATTATGTTGGAATAAAGGCAGAGCTATTGTAAGCGGATTGAATCCCTAATAAGAATATTACCTCTCAAAAATTATTTAATTTAATGAAAATCTCGTCTGAAATATATTTCGTGCGTTTAGTGGTGGCAAACTTAGGTTGCTCTTCAAACATGTGACGCTATTTTATTTGAAAAAAACAGAGGTGTCCCAATTTTGACCATTGTTTATAAAAAAAAATCTACAGTTTTCACAAATTGTTTTACACGTAGATTTAAAAACTTTTAGTCACCTGTACAGGGTATATACCTGGATAGAAAATTTGCCTGGGGTAAATGGAAGTGGACCTAATCGATAGGGAAGATTTTTGATCGTGCAAATTTTGTAGCGTGAAGAAGGACGCCTCAGAGCACACAATGGCGGTGTGTCTGTCGTTGGCCGCATAGCGTTATGCCTCTACGTGATATAACTGTCACTCCCGAACATCCATGCCGACAGAGGTGAAGAGGTCTGGGTGACAATTCCCTCCTTCTGCGAAGATGCGAAAAAGGAGAAGGCGAGGAAAACGAAGGTAAACGACCCTCTCGCTACCTCACTCTGCAGATGTAGAAGCATGCGTGCGATGAGAAACTAGATCTAGAAACTAGAACTGGTTTCCTGATGAAGGTCCACTCGAAGGTAGAGTTTGCATCCCGCCGACGATGCTGAGGTAGCAGGATCCCACATCAACGTCACTTAGCTGATGAGATACGCTGAAGGGTTTTAGTTGGCTCGCGTGCCACATGACGCACTCGAAGGGAGTGACGACTCGACTAGTCTTCCCGCGTAAAATAAAATATGGATGGGAGCCTAGATTTTTTTGCATTTTCTTTAATGGTATGTAATCTACAATTAATATATAGAGATTCTTATAAATAAATATGATTCCTACTCCAAAACCAGACCAAAAAATGTATTAGGTCCTAGATCAGTGTGAAAAAAGGACATTTTATTAAGTCAAAACTTGTTTACTAATCATTTCTATAATTTTGAGGAAATTCTATTAAATATTTATCGATTTCATTTTCTCATTTCTCATTTATTTCTATTTACTCGAGAAATATTGTACGATAGATAGTATTATATACTTCAATACCAAGATTTTGTAATTGTAAAAACTTTTAAAAATTAACATGTAAAATTTCTTAATTATCTATTGAATTAACTTAATTATTGAATTAAATTAATTACTTTAACTTAAAAGAGAAACAAATAAAAGTTATTAAAAGTTTAGTTAAAATTGAGCTGGTACCCAATTCGGTTTTCTCAATAAATAAATAAGTCAATGTGACATGTGGACGTAAAATAATCGTCAATATTTTTAGGAACCTATATAAAAAGTTTTGATTGGAATAAAAAATATTAAAAAGATAGATATAATATTTTGTATGGTAGTGTAATTTAGTTATTATATCTTGTAACTTTTGTAATTAGGTTACCTGTATGCATGACATTCAACGTTATTTCGACATTATATTTTAAGCATAACTTTTTTTATTTTAATTTAATGTCCTTATATTTATTTCAGTCTCACATTTTGTAATTTAAATAAATTATAAACAAATGCTTATCTGCCGATTTATTTTTTTAGACAGGTAATCTGACAAATGACAATAGGTTTGACATATTGAAACTTCAATAATAAGTTCAATTAAACTCGGCACGTGGCGGGGCGAAGTCGTGTTTAAAAGTTTATTTTTAGTTTGTGTTTATATTACGTTGCCGCCTTTTTAAATATTCGCCATATTATCAAGTGAATGAAACGCTACTAAGTTAAAAAGAAGCAACTTTTGTTAAAAAATGTGAGTATAAATATTTATATTTACAGTTTGAAAGCCGGTTACTATGTTTTATTTTAAGTTTTTTATTGTTGCAACTTTATTTCTGATACTTATATGTTTGTTATGTAATTGCATGGCGCTGTTTTTTTGTAATATCAAATACAGATATCCTTACCTTGCCATTATTACGTAAGCGATATTATATAAGATGAACTATAGGTACCTATCTGCCTCAGCTAATGTCAATAAATTATAAAAATATTCGGGTTCGAACTGAGATCTACTGAATTTAAATTCATATTTAATTATTCCGTACCAAACTCTAGAATTACCTATAGCTAATCTCAGTTTACTTTAAAAGTACATTTTTCTATTTCTTAGTTTTTAAATTTTATTATTACAGTACAATTACATAATTTTATGGTTACTCAATTTGATATAAAAATTTTAATACTGTTGTGTTGAAATTAAGCTGAATAACATGTTTTTTTTTAACTAACTGGACATTTCTGCAATATTTTTTCATAATTTTATATATTATTCATATAAAACTAAGTGTTCAGAATATATTATGATTACAATTTTTATATTATATACCACAATGGCACTGTCCTCATTATTGATGACATCAAATCATATTTAAACAATCACTCAACCAAATAAAATAAAATTTAATAATTCTATTACTTTAGTCAAATTAATAAAAGAATAATTATAATCTAACCAAGTGTTCTATGTGATACTTCTAATTACTTTTCCTTATTAAGTTATCTATATAATGATTCACTAATTGCAAATGATTTTAATACAATATTACACATGTGTGTACTTGGCTTAATATATAACAATAATGGCATAAAAATTATTTAATTTATCATATTATTAACCATGTTATTTAATACTCGTTTAATAATAGATTTTAATAATATGTATGCATATATATTTCAATGTCTTGCATAATAGTACATTAGTCACCCTTGTCATATGTGATAACAATATATTTAAATATGTCTATATGTTACAGAGAAATTTTAATTAGTCAGCTTATTTACTAATAATATTTATGTACATGATATGAGTGTATGACTCGATGCAAATATACTTATATACCCAAGTATATAAGCAAGACTTCTAAAGAAACTTCATATAGTCAATATATAATGATTCTTGCATTTTTTTATTTTATTATTCTTTAATTTTCCTCCTGCATTTTATTTTTATTATTCTTTATTGCACAAAAACAAGTGCACAAAGGGCGGACTTAACGCTATGACAGCATTTTCTGCCAGCCAACCCAGAATAGTGTGAGAGAGTAGTAAGTAGGATGTGCACAGAAGTTAAAGAAAAATTTAAAATATATGATATAACATTTTCTGGGATCTTTATTTTTAAAGAAAATTAAAAGTTTTAAATGATAGCAAATTTGATCTAACGGAATGGCTTCCCCATTAATTGAATTTTTTTTGTAAAGATAGATTTCTTTGTGTCATGATAATTTTGGATGTGTTAAATAAAAATAGTATTATATCATGAATGGCTTAACTTATTATATACTATCTGATCCCGCTTTGCCCTCACAAAATAGTTATATTTTATATATATAGAAATAAAATTCCTTAAATCAAAATCATCAAGATGTAATATAAAGAACAGATGGACAGAAAACAACAAATATAAAAATTCACGTGTGATTATTAAGAACTTTAATATGAAAATATACGACATTTGATTTTTTTACAAAAAATTTAAAAGAAACACAAAGAATATGTTTATGACGTTCCATTTAAATGTATAGTTATTAAGTAGGTACCAATGAATATATTATATATACGTATTACTGCATTGCGTAACTAGTGGGCCGCATTCATCGGGGATCGGGACGAAATGTGAATTCGCCACTGAATTTGTATCACTGAGGAATTTTTTTCTAAAACACTTATATAAACATACACACATGTACAACAAAGGCTCGAAAGCCTGTCATCATCACAATGACTACCTGTGCCAGTTATTTGGAAAGAGAATTTTTGTTTTAAAATTATGAATTTATAATAACCTAGCTTGGAAATGACGTCACGGTTGTTGAAATGTCGAAACAAACAGCTGTCACAAAATAACTTTTTGATACTATTCTGTCACTTCATATATTGTAAATTTAAAAAATTCTGCATTACGTATTTAATTGGTCACAAATAAGAAATTTTTACTAAATGCCGGGTTTGTTTGTGTGTTTATTTGGCAGACGTTGAAGCAACGACAGAATTTTAAGATTAATCCTATTAATATTAGAAATATATTGAGATTCGATCGTGATCATAAATAAGTAATTTCGAAATTCCTCATCGTAAGAGTTACATAGATTTTCGTCTTGAAGCCAACATTTAATTTTACTAAATATATTAGTTTTTGCGCGTGATTTCGTCCTCGTGAACTTCGGGAGTTAGTTTCAAAGAGAAGTGTATAGTTTGTTAAAACGATGAACACGATAATCATGTAGTAGCGACACCTATTATCTGTATCACTTCAACTTATGCTTAATACCCAAAACCTGCGGTAACGATACGGATTTTCAGTGTTACTTATTTTCTAGGGTTTATTCGGAAGTCTAAGCTATATTACTGTAAAGTTATATCAAAATCAGTAAAGTAATGTTAGCGTGGAAGAGCAACAAACGTCCATACATCCTGACAAATTAATGGATTTATATTTATCAGACTCCAGTATCCATTAATACATTTAAAGCTTATGCCAGGCTTAGTATTCATTTTCAATACACCTAGCTACGCAATATTACCTTGAATACGAGTATACTATGTACTTTAATGCATGGTAATAGAGTCGGATTTCGATGCATTATTCAAAACATATACAATTAGTTAATTTCATTGCTATCGATCAAAGCAAGTTATAGATAACAATTCGCTTATTCAATATAGTTACTTATTTAGGTACTTATAACATATGAAGTAGATACGTATGAAGTAAACGAAGTTAACGATATTATGTTTTATATATAACAATAAATGAAAAATAGATTAATTGTACAAGCGCATGCACTTACAGAGTCACTGTGCCAGTAGGTCGAATTATGTAAGTGCCGCTTACCTCACTTTGCGTAAGAACCCCGAAGCGATGACTTAACTTGTGCGCCGACAGCCTTTTTCAGCTTTATTTTGCTACAGATCGCACTTGAGCCCAGTCGTATATTATCGTGTCGAGGTAATACTATCGATATATAACAAACAATTTTTTTTTTATAACAATAACATTGACCTTCATATTTTATGTCCCTAACATTGCATATTTTCATTTCGTTGTAACACCGATAAGTATGCTTTGCGATTTGCTTATATATATTTTTTTTGTAGTTTTATTGTTTGTTAACAGTTCTGTTTGTTGCATATTAATTGTGTTTTTTTAACCGACTTCAAAAAAGGAGGTTATCAATTTGTCTATTTTATTCATCTGTCTGTTACAATAAAAGGTTTTGAACAAGAGACGTTTATATAACGAGAGACTAGGGTTTTGTAATATCTACGAGTTGCGAATTCAGTGAACTATATATAAGAGGTCATAATTGGTGTTAAAATTTTCTTTATAGCTGTCGTTACAACTGGTTAGTCCACGCGGCCACAGAATCTATTCCAGGCGAAGATTCAGGTAAGTTTAATGTACAAGATATTTTTTAATTTTTAGTTTTTTTTTTTAATTACACAAACTTTTTGGTCGAATAAAACAACCATTTTATAATGTCCTGATGAAAAAAAAAATAGCCTTGTCTGCTCCTTAACCGGTCGTATTATACTAGGCCAAGTTCATCATACCGTATCAGTTTGTTAAGCCAATTGTAGTGTCCCATTAGGTACTCGATGAAGTGCACATCGCATTTTATGCAGGTCATGTTTGTGTATAGAAGTAATTTTATTATTTTATAACCAACTTTTGAGTTCGCCAATTCTTGATGACGTCATGACGTCTGTTTTATGTTTTTGAATTTGGAATTCGCAGTTTTGTCTTTGGTCATACATGTTTGTAGCGGAGAGTTTACTAATAATGCCGGCAACCATAAACAAAGTTTATCTAGTTTTAGTAAACACGCTGTCAGCTGTCTCGACTTGTGAGATGAATAATTCAACTTCATATTTAATATGTCGATTAAAAAATATCTACATACGTTTATTTATAATGTGGCTTTATAGTTATTTATGAGTTAGACATCGGTTATTCAGTTCAAAAAACTATAGCTATCACACTAAAAAAATATATTTGAATAAGTGCTAGTGATTTGTCATCTTAAAATATTCAGGACGTTACTCTTAATTGCTGCCGTCGGAGGTGGATGACTCCAAACACGTATGCCTCATACAATTTTAAATATAGATTCTACTTAGCGTCTATTTACTGTTCTGACTCAGATTCGGTCGTAAAATTACTTTAGGTACGTTTTGTCTCGTCTATCGAAACAGCCGCGTTTAGATGCATAGCGCTAATTAATTATGTAACACATTATTAATGTTCTAGAATATTCTTTGAACTGCGACTTAAAATTTTATACAGATTATTATCAATCGTGCCATTATTTGCAGAGAGGAGAGATATACAATTTTATAACAAAGTCACAGCTTGTATTAAACGAGAATGGATTCTAATGTGCATTCTGCTAGAACTAGAGGCCAACGTAGAAGAGTGTCATCGAGTCAGAGGTTGCGACCGTATGGAATGACTGATCTTAATGTGTATATTAATACGAATGTCCACTATAATCTTGATATTGATGAAGGAAGTGCTGCCAATAGGACCGAGGAACCTTGTAGGGTACTGATTAAAAGGAACAACCAAGATTTCAACCATGGATTGGACGAGAGTCAACGTAGTGATGACAGGATGGCTTCACCTACTCCAAACGCCAGCATAACTACTGGCCATCTCCAGATCATAGCCGAGGATGAGAACATCGTTCTGGTCGCGTCCCTGGCAAATACTGACACCGATTCTATCGGTACTCTATCACCGACCCTATTACAATTACATCCCACGCACATCCAATCGAACAGTCCAACAGAAAATGGCGAGCAGTCTCTTAATTCTGATCAAATTTGCACTGTACCAGAACAGGAGGCTGCTATGAATCCGTTATACGAAGAGGCTATGTACCAGGAGACGTCGGAGACTGAAGTTAAGAAGGAGAGCATCGCTCAGACGGCACAAGTTAAAAGCAACGGCCATACTCTCACAACGAACTTATTCCTGAATCCTCATTCGCTTGTGAGGGAACTGCCGATGCCTAGCGTGAACGCCCACAAGTTAGCCAACAACCTGATCAAACTGTCCAGATATCTCAAGTCGCCGGCTCCCAGCGATTTATGCTGTCTGAACTGTTGCCGCATCCCGGTTCTGCCTGTGACCGGCCAATGCGGCCACACTAGATGCATGAGGTTTGTTTGCGATCCTCATTAATATGTATATTTTTATATACAATTCTGAGATTTTTTTCGCTATAGGTGTATCGTTGTCAATGGAACATGCCCGTGCGGCGTGAACGCTCCCAAGACGCTGTTCGTAAACACGGTCATTAGAGAAATAATTGAAAAAATGATAAAATACATAAGAAGTCCCAGGTATGTATTGTATTATTAGTTTCCGCCTCTTATTACATGCTTTTTGTGATTTAACCCTTGTTAATCGTTTACAGAATACTAGACCCTGGGACGCCTAGAAAAACCTGCGAGAAGAAATTCCCGCTTATAAGAGGTCTGTATACAAGATTTTGTGTTTACTTTTTATATACATGTTGAATGCAAAGCGATTTAAATATAAATTTTAATCAAATTAGTGCCAAGTAAATAACGACAATGTTGCAAAGAATTAAGAAACTTTATACTAGGAATACATCTCTAAATTGGGAACAAACAATAAGTAATTATTCAAAACATGATAAATAATTATAGTTTTTTAATGCTAATGTTTGTCAGTGCTTTTTAAAAACCTTCCTTTTGTATGTCAAATATAAAGCATTTGATGGATCAAATTAAATTTGTCTGCTAGTAAATGTGATCAAGTTTTTTAAAAAATAATCCATAATTTTTTTTAAAAAACCAGAAATTCCTGAACTGTTTGTGATATTTTAATTTTTTGAATATTTATTATTGCTTTGTTATTTTCCTTTGTTACAGTGAGTGAGATTATTTTTTAAATATTACGTATAAAACGATTACATTTTTTCATATAATTCCAAACAATTAAAATGTCACAAGACATGATATAATTGTAGGAATGTTAATTTATTTAATCGCGTCATTAATCTAGACTAGACGAACCCAGATTTGTATTGTCTAAAACTGATGAGATTGAACAAAGTTTACGATGAGATTTCATTGCAGTAAGCCGTTTTAATATGGCTAGTATATATAGAATAGCCGATTTAACTACAGTCAAATTAATTTCCCCATAACTTCCATAGAAGATATTCAACCAAGTTATATTCTAATAAGGCGTATCTGCACATTGTATGCACAGAGATCCGTCGGACGTACTTCAATAATAAAAGGTTTATATGATGAATTAAATATGGTTTTATAATAGTTTAGGCGTGGGTAGTAATTGCAATCGGACCGGTGTTATGAAATCAAACAATTTATCCGTTACACTATTGTTATGTAAGTTATATAAAGGCGGTTTTTGAACTGCGGGTCGCAGGTTATATTTTCATATCAAAATATGTGTAACTAGCTTTCCTCCCGCAGCTTCGCGCGCATGAAGTTCGGTTATATCGCGTTTCCAAGAGAACCTTTCAAAAGTCTGGGATAAAAACTATCCTATGTTCTTCCTCAAGGTCAACTCTATCTCTGTACCAAATTTCATTGAAATCATTTCAGTGGTTTAGGCGTGAAAGCGTAACAAACAGACAGACAGATACTTTCGCATTTATAATATTAGTAGGGATTTTAATGTATCATTATTTATAGTTTTTTTTTTATGTTGATTAATGAAAAGCTGCATTGTTATTACTTTTGTCTACTATGACGACAGCGAACTTGAACACGTTTCTAGTGTTTGTATACAAGTCATAAGCGCTAGCGATTAAATAATTACGATCATATGAGTTACATATAATTTCTATGAACTCACCATATATGGTATATATGTGATCAACCATATTTTTTGGATATATTATATTTTATATAAACATATGTAAATGTTATATTAAATTTTATCATATATTATTGATGTACGTAATATATAGTTTCATAAATATCGCTGTCTCTCGTTGTTTGTACCACGTCATTACGTAATGTAAGGCATATTGTGACTTCATTTTGAATGACGTAATCTTGGTATTATGTAGTTTTGCGGGTCGAATGTCCCAAGCTATATTGGGCTTCGCTGATAAACGCGATAGAATTAAAACGGTACTTAGAATTAGATCGTGTAATAGTTGCAGATGTTTATCAGAATTAAAAGAAGAATCAATATGATATAGAAGAATCTTAAGTTTATACTTTTTTTGGTAATATATGAATAATGAATTATTAATTCCCAGCGAGACGTCGTTATTATCGTCGCGGACACAGCTTCCCTAGAGGCGCTCCTCTCAGTAACTCTCCCACCTGGTGTTTCTCAAGACCCCGTGTGCCTTTGACCGTTCAGGTAATTTTATACTATACATAAAACCTATTTCAATTATTTAAACACTGGCCGTTTGAATAAAAAAAAACAGCCGGCGGTTAAAAAAACGATCGTTTTTTTGGTATAACGTAGTTTTATATAAAACTATTCAGCCATCGTATCTTCTATTCTATTCTACTCTTCTGTACTAAGTGTTTTATATATTCAAATCGCACGAGATCCTAGCCGTCTTTGTCAGACAATGAAGGCGAGGACGCACTCGAGTGAATTTTACAATCTAATTCAACCTTCGTTTATATAATTTCTTAGTTGCAACGCCGCGCTGTGTCGTATGATTCATTATTGTTTTTGATTTATTACACCATTGGATTTTACATTATGAACTTATTATAATTATTTTGTTTATGTAACTATGTTAATTCTGATTAATTATGCTGTAATCTAATTTTACTGCAAAACGAATTATATTCGTTTTTTACTTACTTCATGTGGTTTTTTTTTTGCTATCATAATGTCAGTACATATATCATTTTTATAATATATGATGCATCTCAAGGCGCGGTTCAAACGTGCCCGGGCTCTGTTGGCGGCTGGAGAGTATTTGCAGGCTGCACCCCACCTGGCCAGGGTCGCAGCCTCGACGGAGCCCTGCGCTAGGATGGCGAGATTGATGCTGGCACAGGTACTTAATGATATATAATGTAATGTGATGTGATATGATATGATATGATATGATATGATATGATATGATATGATATGATATGATGTGATGTGATGTGATGTGATGTGATGTGATGTGATGTGATGTGATATGATATGATATAATGTGATGTGATGTGATGTGATGTGATGTGATATGATATGATATAATGTGATGTGATGTTATGTTATGTGATGTGATGTGATGTGATGTGATGTGATGTGATGTTATGTGATGTGATGTGATGTGATATGATATAATGTGATGTGATGTGATGTTATGTGATGTGATGTGATGTGATGTTATGTGAGATACCTAAATGAGACGTAATATAAAGTCTACCCTAATTCTAAGTTTGAAGTGTTTTTAGCATGTTTTTTTATTGTTAGTAGAAACATATTTGAAGTATAATTAATGTTACAAAAGAAATTTAAAATAAGTAATTAATGTGACACAATTTATATAATTAAACATTCATTTCAATATATAAAAAGAGACGAGAAGTTAATTGATTGATTAGTAATATACATACATATATTAGGTACATATATTTTGCATTCCCACACAAGAAGCCACAACGGTGCCATTGCAACGAATTCGAAACATCTGACTAATTATGGACGGTAGACAGTTTTAATTCCTGAACTTGTCACACGATATCAAAATAGGTCATTATATTGAATATTCGAAACTTTTATTATTTTAGTCGACCAAAACTTGTGGTAGGCAGTAATAATATTACTATAGTAATCTATTGTGATTCTATAACTGTTTTATAAGAGGCTACGCTGAAAGTGACTGTAATGGCGTAAAATTATGTAATACATATGTTGGTCCATACGCAGGCGGTATGTTGAGAAACATATACGTTTTTCGTCCGCTGCTATATTGATATAATTGCAAAATTTTCGTATTACGAAATTAATATAACGATACGCCCTGACTGATGTCGTGTTTTTTTTATTTCGTATTCCGTAATTATTGATTACAGAAATGCTTAATTTAAAAACAAGTTATTTCCTCAAAAAATATATGTCTTCTGTTTAGTTATATTTAAAAATGATTTTTAATGTGACGGAAACCTTTAAAAAAACTACGTTTCGACTGTAAATTTTTCTGTTGGCGAAAAATGTTACTTTTCTCTCTATTTCAAACTAGAAATTCATACTTTGGACAGTATTTTTTATATGGGACTGTATTCGTTTAAAAATCCATCAACCTTGAAAGTCACGTGAGAGGTGAATGTCAGTACGGTGAGCTGTTCTGATGAAATATCTGAATAGACGAATGGTAATCAAAGAATTGCAATAACCCACACTCGACCAAAATTTCCTAATCGCACGGAAAACAGTTGCGTTGCGTAGAATTCCTATATTTATTTCATTCATACTATATCTTTCGTCCTAAATAATTAATATGTAAATTTCATGATGATGAAAATTTACGGAAACATATTATGTAATAAAGGAAATAGTCTAGACTTCCTATCATTTAATTCCAATATTGACATTCGCAGACTATAAGCGCTTTAAGCGAAGGTCACAAGCGGAAGAGCGTCTCCCGTGAGCTGTTCCAGTCTGTGAGGCAGCAGTCCACGATAAGCTGGTTAGCACCCTCGGATCTGGAGTGCGTGTTATGCACTAATAGCTACACAAACCCGGTCTCAACGCCCTGCGGCCATACATACTGCAGGACTTGCATAGAAAGATCCTTGTACTATAAGAAAAAATGTGCGCTCTGTTTGGGACCATTGGAGAACTTTAAACTACCTGAGGTATTTCAAACAATATTACTATATACTTCTCCTTCTTCTTCCTGGCAATTTTCCCAGCTTTAGCCAGGGTCTGCCGTAGTAGTATTATATACTAAATACAGTATATTATCATGGTTGTTATTGGATTTTGTTCCTTATATGTATGATAATAAGAGTGTATTTTCCTTCCAGACTCAAGATACCTTGTTCATAAGTTCAATACTATCGTCTATCGGCGTGTCGCAGTCTGTTCGTGATGAGGACGTGATACCAGTAGTAACATGCTACGTAGCGTTTCCTGGGTTAGTTTGTAACAATAAAACAAACTGCCATAGTAATGTTAATATAATTTAATCAAGAGATGTTTAATGTACATGTGATTTTGTTTCTAGTATGCCATGCCCGCTGTTCATGTTCAACCCTCGCTACTGGCAGATGGTGAGAAGAGTGTTGGAGTCGGGCACGCGAAGATTCGGCATGCTGGCCCATGAAGGTGGAAACAACTTTGCTGATTACGGCACTGTGAGTATATTGTACTGTACTAATACATACTAATGAAGAAAATTTTATTCATATGTTTTCGGCTAAATATCTGATTTTAACGTCGTCATCAGCCTATCAGCGCCCACTGCTGAGCAAAGGCCTCTTTCTCACATG
>DVQO01000427.1:0-17316 GCA_018231785.1 Danaus gilippus | reverse complement strand
TTGTATAAATTATGGAAAATTTTAGTATAATGTGACACAGTAAGAAAAAGTATCATTACCGTACTATTACTGTGTCCGTCTTTTTTTTACGTTTTTTCGCCAATGTATTAATTTTATCTTCAGTTTCTAAGCAATATTTAAGTAATATTGTTCACTAAATTGTTAAAATCACTTGGCAATGATATAAAATTAATACATTATATTTCATTCAATATTCAATAATCAAAATTTTGCAAAAAATTGTTCATATAAAAACCAGTATGCTGTTTTTCCCGTTCATTTTATCATGTAATTTATTACGACCTGCAGACGTACTCCGGTCTCTTCTGTGTGGCTATCAACCCTTACAAGAGATTCCCCGTGTACACTACACGATGCGCCAAGCTCTACCGTGGCAAGCGTCGTTCAGAAGTGCCACCCCACATCTTCGCCATTTCCGACGGCGCTTACGTCAACATGTTGACCAACCACGAGAATCAATCTATGTTGATTACGTAAGTACAAATTAAAATTAATATTAAAGGAGGTTTCAAAGGATCAATTTCTATAAAATGTTCTTCGTATCGTTGCGAAGTATTTCTAATGTAAATTTTCGACTAACAGCGGTGAGTCTGGTGCTGGTAAGACTGAAAACACGAAGAAGGTAATTGCTTACTTCGCTACCGTCGGTGCTTCTCAAAAGAAGGATCCTACCCAGGAGAAGAAGGGATCCCTGGAAGACCAGGTCGTACAAACTAACCCTGTGCTTGAAGCCTTTGGTAACGCCAAGACTGTGCGTAACGACAACTCTTCCCGTTTCGTAAGTATCACTTTTTATATTTGAACTTATTACATAAAATACTATTAGGTCTTACAAGAAGCAAACATACATACATACATGATACATAATAACGAATTTTTTAATATATTTCTTCTTCACCATTTTTGTTCAATTAAAGGAACTTTTGAACGATCTAAGACCTTCAGCTTATAAATTTCTTTGTAAAATAACCTTTTCGTCCTTACCCAGGGTAAATTTATCCGTATCCACTTCGGACCCTCTGGAAAACTGGCTGGTGCTGATATTGAGACCTGTAAGTACTTTGAATAATTTGAAGTTTGAGATTTTTAATGTTTAAAAACATTATAAAAACATGTTTAAAAACATTAAAACTGTCATTACTTTAAAATCCATAAAAATATAATTTGATGAGAGTCCTTAGAAGTTCGATTTGATATTTCACAAATATCCCATTGTATTCTTAATAAGTTTTAATATATTAGAAGAAAGTTATACCCAAGCAATAATTTATTCATAATAATCTGACATGAATTCCTCTCTTCTCAGATCTGCTTGAGAAGGCTCGTGTCATCTCCCAACAGTCCCTTGAGCGTTCTTACCACATCTTCTACCAGATGATGTCCGGCTCCGTCCCTGGACTTAAGGGTATGTTTTCTGTTCAGATCATAGGTCAAATTATGTATTTATTCATCCGATACTCAATCTGACAGCGGACGAATATATACGTAATTGACCATAGTTAATT
Organism: Danaus gilippus; assembly: GCA_018231785.1. Lineage (NCBI taxonomy): Eukaryota > Metazoa > Arthropoda > Insecta > Lepidoptera > Nymphalidae > Danaus > Danaus gilippus. Next base: position 15,790 of record DVQO01000427.1, on the reverse strand, counting down.
TACTTCGACTTATTTGGACTATTTGTATGTTCATATAAGATTTGTTATATAAGAACAAAGACATATTTAAGAGGCAATAATGATGTTAATTTTAGGTTAATTTATTATTACAATATTTTAATTGGTTTCATTTCGTCATATGTAATTGATTTAGATCTGAATGCTCACACGACAATTTACATACACACCAAAACATATATGATAAATGAATTTTGATATTTAGAGATGTGTATGCTGTCAAACGACGTATATGATTATTTCATCATATCGCAAGGAAAAACTACCATCCCCAACGTAGACGATGGCGAGGAATGTACTTTGACAGACGTAAGTTGAGCCTTCCCAGAACAGAGGGCTTGATCGCGTTTATACCCTCTAACCACTTCTATACAACGGAAGGGTGGTTAGGGCATCTCGTCTGTGAACAGAACCGAGATCGATTTAGTTTAGTTATTGTACCTCCCAAGCACCCAAGCATGTGTCTTATACCTCCCTAGCTTTAAAGGAGCCAATACCATTGTGACTGTTATTGGTGTTGTTTTGTAGCACTGTGTCTTTTGTCTAACGACGTAATGGACTACAACATCGTATCACAAGGCAAGACTGTAATCCCTGGCGTCGACGACGGCGAGGAGATGAAACTTACAGACGTGAGTCCAGAATAAGACTACTGGCTCGTCTTTCTGTCTCGAAAATCTTCTCTTTTCTCTATGCTTGCTTCGCTTATGACTGATCAAAAACTCAGTCTATGCATGTGTATGTCAGACGATGTGGTCTTTACAGAGCTAACGATGCTAAGCAACCGCATCTCGAACTTTCCTCTATTAAGTCAAGGAACGACTCGCATACCCGGGGTCAACGACGCAGAGCAATTTGAACTCACGCTCGTAAGTTCTGAACCAACACAAGGAGCGTGCGTCTTGCTTCAGTTATTGCATCCTTTAAGGCTTCCAGGCCTGTTCTGACCAAAATCCTAACATACACATGGCTCGCTTCCTGCTAAAGGTCGAGTGAGCATAATGCACAAGTTTTGTATACGAAAGTGTTCTCATTAAATCACAAGCACTATTAATTATGTTTACAATCACAGACAAAACAATGACAGGCTATAATGGATAGGTTCTAGGTTTTTCAGCGGAGATCTTGTTCAGTTTTGTTATTAGTAATTTTCTAATTTAACCAACAGAGATGTGTATGTTATCCAACGACATATACGATTACAATAACGTCGCTCAGGGTAAGATTACAATTCCCAACGTCGATGATGGAGAAGAATGCGGTTTGACCGATGTAAGTTTAAAATCAAGTTCCAGGAGATAGAATAGAAAATACCTGAAGGCCAAAAGATACTGGAGCAATGTTTTTACCGTAGATGGGAAAGTCTTGATAAAAGTGTATAAAATATCCAAAGAAATGGATTTTATTACCGAAGCACGAAGTAGTAGTCTCCAGCGATTATGAAAGAAAAAACTATATTTAGATTAAATAACGCGAAATGCTTAGAATAAGACTAATGCTTTCTTTTTCCACTACTAATCTGTATGGTTTGCATGGGTGGATTTTTTATTTTTTTGACAAATGATGTGATTTTTTTATAAAAAAAGTGATTTCTATGTAAACGTACATATTTTTCTTTTGCATAAACATGACACAAAGTTCTAAAATTCTTTTGGTATTATAGCAAGCTATGGACGTCCTTGGTTTCACCCAAGAAGAAAAGGACAATGTATACAAGATCACCGCCGCTGTAATGCACATGGGTTGTATGAAGTTCAAGCAGAGGGGTCGTGAGGAACAGGCTGAGGCCGACGGCACTGAGGCGAGTTTAAATTTATTTCTCATTACGTGATCATTAAATTAATTAAAAGTAAGCTACAATCTTCAGACAGATTTTATAAACAGCAATTTTTCTTCTAGGACGGTGACAAGGTTGCCAAGCTCCTCGGAGTCGACTGTGCTGATTTATACAAGAACTTGCTAAAGCCTCGCATCAAGGTCGGAAACGAGTTCGTCACCCAGGGTCGTAACAAGGACCAGGTCATCAACTCCGTCGGTGCCCTTTGCAAGGGTGTGTTCGATCGTCTGTTCAAGTGGCTCGTGAAGAAGTGTAACGAAACTCTAGACACCAAGCAGAAGAGACAACACTTCATTGGTGTACTGGATATTGCTGGTTTCGAGATCTTCGACGTGAGTATGACATAGGACACAAATACAACAAAGTAAAGTAAAGTTATTATCAAAATCGGTTCCTTCGTCCCAGTCGGACGACATAATATTTAAGTAAAATATATGAATATTTTATTATTTATGTAACATTTAATTTTATGACAGTATTAACTAGCAGCTGAGAAGAGATCAAAGTTCAAAAGAATTATAATTATTTCTTCTTATGATATTAATGCAATTTACTTCCCTAGTTTAATGGGTTCGAACAACTTTGTATTAACTTCACAAACGAAAAACTGCAACAATTTTTCAACCACCACATGTTTGTGTTGGAACAAGAAGAGTACACTAAAGAAGGCATTCATTGGGAATTCATTGACTTTGGGATGGACTTATTAGCCTGCATTGACCTTATTGAAAAGGTACACTCGGTGGAAAACACCTTGCCGCAACAGAGCCTTTGGTGTTATCAATGTTTGATTTTAGCTATCGACGTTTCCCGCGACTAACGATTTTTTAGTTAGCATCTAACTCTTTCCCCTCTATTTATTTGGGTCTCGTATTGTTTATAAAGTACAACGGTTTCGAGCAACTCTGCATTAACTTCACAAATGAGAAGCTCCAGCAATTCTTTAACCACCACATGTTCGTACTCGAACAAGAGGAGTACAAGAAGGAAGGCATCAACTGGGCTTTCATTGATTTCGGAATGGACTTGCTAGCTTGTATCGATTTGATCGAGAAGGTAATAGTCTACCCGAACGTTTTGCTAGTCGTCGCCTGAAGAATGCAGACAGGATTTATTTATGCACAATTGCTGAGTCTATGGGGATAGACGCGGCTGATAAATGTACTTTGCACATCCAGGTCTTGGTTAGGAAAAATATCTGCGGAATGTAATCCGTCAGGATATTTTTATTCCCCTTTGATGTTATAAACCCCTAGCTTTAACCATTTCATTAATGTGTCCCTGCAGTACAACGGTTTTGAACAACTCTGCATTAATTTCACCAACGAGAAACTTCAGCAATTCTTTAACCACCATATGTTCGTGTTGGAGCAAGAAGAATACCAACGCGAAGGCATCGAATGGACTTTCATTGACTTTGGCATGGATCTTCAGAATTGCATTGACCTTATAGAAAAGGTAGATGGCGAAAACGCAACAATGAACGCTTGCAACTCGCCATGGTCTCAGAGACAAGCTAATAAAAAATTCCATTGGCATTTCTTTAACAAAAATAAAATTGGATTTTAAAGCTTGTTTCTGTAGACCCGCAATGTGAAAAATGTTTTGTGTGTTTTTTGTGTGTACCTTTATGTATTATTTAATATTACAAAATACCAACACCACCAGACAGACGCAAGTACACCCACAATAATATTACAATTAAGTACATAGGTAAATAACAACAGCTTCAATATTTTTTACATGTTCGCGAGGCAGATCAATGGATTTAATCAGCTCTGCGTTAATTTTACAAATGAAAAATTGCAACAGTATTTTAATCATTTCATGTTCGTCCTAGAACAAGAGGAATATGAACGAGAAGGGATATTATGGGAGTTTATAGATTTCGGTATAGACCTCCAACCTACAATAAATTTAATAGAAAAGGTATTAGGGTTATAAAGTTAAAGATATAGCTTGCTGCAACAGGGTCGTTAGAAGCAGCTTCCGACTGAAATTATAAAGGCTACTGCCTCTCATCGCCTGCAGACACAACATTATTTGCTGGCTGTATACCTTGTTTGCCGGGATATTGGTTAAAATATCAAAGCTTTATAAACTCTTGCTAAATCAATAAGAAATCTAATTCATAAGCTGTTATTTAGATTACATAAAATTTGCACTCAGCTATAGAGGTTCATATAAAATATATATTTGTTAGATACCTTTTATATGGTAGTGTAAATACTAGTTAAGATTAACTTGAAGCAGTTGTTTATGCCAATGAAGGCGGTTAAAGTAACAGATATTTATTACGCTATTTTTTAACCAATATTTAAAAGCTTTTGAAAAGAATATAAGTATTATTATAAAGATAGCTACATATAACAATAAGCACATTATGAACTCGCACATAAATATTGCACATTACACTATTTATATTGCATGATGCTTTCAAAATAACGCTTTAATTTAGATATAAGCACACAAATTACACAATCCCTTACTTTCAAACATTATTTTTTTGGAAATACCTTATCATTTTAGCTAAACATATTTTTATTCTTATATAAATCATATTATACACAATCAGAGTAGCTTCCACACTTGGCAATTTAAAATCCAGACACAATATTCGATTACCAATGTTTGCGCAAATACTCATACTAATGGTTCGATTTCAGCCTATGGGTATCCTCTCAATTCTTGAGGAAGAGTCTATGTTCCCTAAAGCTACCGATCAAACCTTCGTTGAAAAGTTGAACAACAACCACTTGGGTAAATCTGCTCCTTACCTGAAGCCCAAACCCCCCAAGCCTGGTTGCCAAGCCGCCCACTTCGCCATCGGTCACTACGCCGGAAATGTAAGTATTACCAGAAGGAGTAACTAAATATGCTAGCGAACCATATAATTTACAACATCTCGTTTGATACTTAGGTCGGCTACAACATCACTGGATGGCTTGAGAAGAACAAGGACCCTCTTAACGACACTGTCGTAGACCAATTCAAGAAGGGTAGCAACAAACTGTTGGTCGAGATCTTTGCTGATCATCCCGGACAATCCGGTGACGCCGGTGGTGGCGGTGGCAAGGGTATGTAGAGAATTCATTAAAAAACATCCTAATATAAGAGTAGTAGAATTATTGTGGACCTGATTAAGTTGCATCTTAGGTAAATTAAAAAAAAAATTATAAAAATTCGAAAAATAGCATTTCATAAACTTAATGAAAACGATATAAAAATAATAATGCTCTAGAGTCATTTCTGAAGAAAGACATATTGTAACCATATTTTCTCGACGCCTGCTCCATTATAGTATTTAGCATATAAGGAATCGCCAAGAATGTTAGCGAGTTTGTCAAAGATTACCTCAAAAGTTGGGCTGATTTTCTTCATACATATAGGTAAAAGAAAATTATCATAACACCTACACTATTACACTCATTAACATCAATACGTGTACGCTACATACTACACAATACATAAAATAATTATTACTCTAAAGGGAAGGTGCAACTATATAAAATATATTTCCTTTTCACAACTGTCTTTTACATGAAATAGGGGCTGGTGGCAAGCGTGCCAAGGGTTCTGCCTTCCAGACCGTATCATCACTTTACAGGGTAAAAAGACACACGATTCCAAAAATTTGCTTATGTCACTGTCTGATTGCCCTCGTCTCAACATGCTTCGGGTTGACACCTTCTATATTATTATTATTATTTAACGTATTATAAATATCAATAAGGTGTCAACTCTCCATGCTAACAATATATGTCCACGTCTATATATGTTTCACAGTCGAGTCGTCGTATTTTGCAGGTGTTTCGTCATAGTATTATGTCCGTTTTATTTGTGATTGTCCTTGCATTAATTTTTGCTTATTAATGTATATCCATAGGAGGTCGCGGTAAGAAGGGAGGTGGTTTTGCTACTGTCTCCTCCGCGTACAGGGTACACAACTTTAAGAAATATTATTTTTTTTTTAGATTTTTTTGATATCTTTTATCATCCTCATTTAGTGCAGATATACAAGTCTGCATTAATTAAACTATGTTTCTGATCACAGGAGAGATTATTTACTCTGATTAATACCTACTAAAAAACGGGGTATTAATCCTCTCAATTCATAATATTCTTGTTTTCTTGAAGCATTACATTTGGCGCAAAGAATACGAATGCGTCTTAATCTGTTTTTTAAGCCAGCAGCAAAAAATCTTAAAGAAAGCCAATTTGATTGCCGCTGAACTATACATGTACTAAGATCTATGTTTGTTGTTGTATGTTTGTGTCTAACCCAGTTTTGTGTGTTTTTATCTAATTCTCTCATCATTATCAGAAATACTTCAAAAGCCACTCATTTATTGTGGTGCATTCATGTAAAAATTTCATCCATTTTTCAACGTTTTTAAATGGTTTTTCATGTAAAAAAATCTTAAATGTTTTATTACGTACATGGATTTTGCTTTGATTTTTGTTAAGAAGAATGCAAATAAGTTCTAATCGATTATATATCTATAGGAACAACTGAACAACTTGATGACCACCCTGAGGTCAACCCAACCTCACTTCGTACGTTGTATCATTCCCAACGAAACGAAGACTCCTGGTAAGTTTAACTTCATAACTTCGTCTTTTAATATATTTAGACGTTAGATATATAAATAAAAAATACTTCAATGATGTTAACACCCACGTGCCTATCTTGGATTGAGTCAACATCTATATAAGTACGTAGGTGTTAAATCTTTGAAATATGATCTGCTCTGCTATGTTTATTTATATACTTTATATACTTTTCATATAGGAGTAATAAATAAAACGTATCTTTTTAATAATTTTGGAATATTCATAATAATTACAAATCAAGTTTATCATGATGTAAGCAGAAAGTTTCGACTATCTATATAAGGTTTTAATATCGATATTCTTTAAACCACCCCATCCATCAGGTCTCATCGACTCTCACCTTGTTATGCACCAGCTGACCTGTAACGGTGTGCTTGAAGGCATCCGTATTTGCCGTAAAGGTTTCCCCAACAGGATGGTATACCCTGACTTCAAGCTCCGGTAAGTTTAATAGAAAAAATAATTGCCAACATGAATATTAGTAAAAAAATATTAGACTGGATATTCTCGGTACAGTGTCACAAATCACTGAAACTTATTTTATTTTTATTTTAAAGGATCATAAATATTTTAGTGAATGTTGAATTTTAGTTGGCAGTCCAAGCAAATTCTTTTAGCTCTGGAACATTCGTAAAAGTGGAACAGTTTTATTTAGGAATAGCTGCAGCTGACTCTGACGTCATCGGAAGCATTTTCGCTATGAGCAACCGATTCTAAAATAATTTGATGAATCGTCTAGAGTCTAGACATTCACACCTTAGATACATAATTTGTGTTAATTATTTTAATTTCAAATAGTAAAATGATATTTTAAACAAACAGTTACATGATCCTTGCACCAGCGATCATGCAAGCTGAAAAAGATCCTAAAGAGGCAGCTAGGAAGTGTCTCGAAGCCATCAACTTAGATCCCGAAAGCTATCGTATAGGTCACACGAAGGCAAGGCGTATAATATAACCCTTGGAGTGATTACGAATCATCAAACTCTAAGGAATAGAGTCTTTATCAAATTTTTTTACTATAGTAGTTAATTCTTACAATCTTCTTTTCTACCGATGCTTAATTTTAAGTAGCGGCTACATGACACTACAAAATCATGTCGCTATTACCTAATATACCCAATCTTCCTAGAACCGTTATGATCACATCACATTAGGTACCTGATTTTTTCCACTTCCTCACTGTGTGACAATTTATTTTGAAAATGTAGCTACAAGATCCTGGCTCCACAAGCCTGCGCCAAGGAATCTGACCCTAAGAAAGTGGCCCAAATCATTTTGGAAACAACTGGCTTGGATGTCGAGTCATACCGTCTGGGTCACACGAAGGCATGTTTGAAGTTTACGTAGATCGTAATTGCATTTAGGCGATTTACGATTTGTCTATTAGATAGCAGGGCAATAGTACGCCTGAAGAAGCTGTAGAACCTTGAGAAACTGGTTTTGTGAATCCCAATCCTTAAAAAATAAGGACGCTTTTTTTCCTAAGAGCCCTAAATACTCTGGCTCGCGTGTGATACCCCTTTCCTACCATAATCCTTTTTGGCATCTTAATCTTATTTTTGTAATCCCTAAACGCAGATACAAAATTCTGTGCCCCAACCTGCTCAAAGAACCAATAAGTGCTGAGAAAGCCACCGAGAAAATTCTCGAACATACTGGCTTGGACTCGGAGTCTTTCAGGCTCGGAAAAACTAAGGTAGAGCTATATACAAATAGCTACCAGTCTAATACTCACTGACTTCAATGCATGCTCATAACTTTCCCTGTGTTTAGTCTAATGTCTTTTGTTTTATCTTTTTTTAATGCATGTACTGTGTGATTTAGTTATGTTAAGAATGTAAATTCAAAGAATAGTTAAAAAACAGATAACTACTAAACTTTTTATTCTATTTCAAAACATAGAATTCTTTTTATTTAATCTTGAAATTCTCTATTTAGTGTTAAATTCAAATCTATTTGTATTTTACAAATGTTTATGATTGAAAAAAGGTACTAAACTTTGCTTTCGATGAGTAGGTATTCTTCCGTGCCGGTGTCTTGGGTCAGATGGAAGAGTTGCGTGACGATAGGCTGTCCAAGATTATCTCTTGGCTCCAGGCCTACATCCGTGGTTACCTGTCCCGTAAGGAATACAAGAAGTTGCAGGAACAGAGGTATAGAAATAAAAATTCGACGAAATGCTAGACTGGGCTAGGACAAGCGATATTACAATATATTACATTTCAGATTGGCTCTCCAAGTTGTCCAGCGCAACTTGCGCAAGTACTTGCAGCTCCGCACCTGGCCATGGTGGAAACTGTGGCAGAAGGTCAAGCCTCTCCTCAACGTCACCCGCATCGAGGATGAAATCGCGGTGCGTATGCTCACCTGTTTAAATTTTATAGAACATTTTGACCCATAAAATATTCTAGCGCTTATATCGAGTGATTCAAGTGTACGCAAATAGATTCGACCGCGCCCACCTGGCGGTTACGTGACACCACCGCACCTGCCGCATCCATTTCTGGATTTCGCCCCACTCCAGCGATTACGCACTTCTTCCTAACACAATGTATTGCGTGCGGGGGCGATTACACGTTCGCTGGAAAACTCCAGCGCGACTTAGTTACGGAGTGGTCGGCGGCGCGCACCTACCCTTCCTTAACTCTCGAACGAACCCGAAATATAGCATTCCTAATTTTAATTTATATGATACGCTTTAACGATGGCGGCGACATTTAATTCAACATGGGATGGTGTAGATAAAAGTGAGGTTGTATTACAGAAATTGGAAGAGAAAGCACAAAAAGCCCAGGAAGCCTTCGAGAAGGAAGAGAAACTCCGAAAGGAAGTTGAGGCCCTTAACAACAAGCTTCTGGAAGAAAAGCAAGCTCTTCTGGCTTCACTTGAGGGAGAGAAGGGTTCTCTTTCCGAGACCCAAGAGCGTGCTGCTAAACTCCAGGCCCAAAAGGCTGACCTCGAGAGTCAACTTAGGGTAAGTCTTCTAAAATTTTTAATAAATTTATTATAGTAAAAAATATTTTTATTTCCATCTTAAATAAATTTTTACAATTTTTTTTAAAATATAAATTAGTATTTATTAAAAATAAGAAATTCAAACTGAAGTGAAAATCTTATATTATCTTAATAATATGTAGTAAGTGTTATCGACCACATCCAAATATGTTTCGGCACCCAAAGACAAAACGATATATCCATAGCTAAAAATAACTAGGCTCCTTAAATAAACACACTTTTGTTTACAAGAGAAATAGCCTGAGATGTTAAAAATAAATTGCACGTCTGCAATGTGCACGATTTTATTGCAAACTATAACGATAAATAACATTTACTTCTCGATAGATGGAAAACAGACATGCTATAATAAAAGACATTAGTAGGTATAACATAAATAAAAACATCCATTTTATTATACCAGACTTTAGAAACTTCTTTCATGTTCTAGGATACTCAAGACCGTCTTACTCAAGAAGAGGATGCCCGTAACCAACTCTTCCAAGCCAAGAAGAAGTTGGAGCAGGAAGTCTCTGGTCTTAAGAAGGACATTGAAGACCTCGAACTTTCCGTCCAGAAGTCTGAACAGGATAAGGCAACTAAAGACCACCAAATCCGCAACTTGAATGATGAAATCGCCCACCAGGACGAGCTCATCAACAAACTTAACAAGGAAAAGAAACTCCAAGGTGAATCAACTCAAAAGACAGCTGAGGAGTTGCAGGCTGCTGAGGACAAGGTCAACCACCTCAACAAAGTTAAGCAAAAGCTTGAGCAGACTCTTGACGAACTCGAGGACTCTCTTGAGCGTGAGAAGAAACTCCGCGCTGATGTTGAGAAGCAGAGGAGGAAGGTTGAGGGAGACCTTAAACTTACACAGGAGGCTGTTTCTGACCTTGAGCGCAACAAGAAGGAACTCGAACAGACCATCCAACGTAAGGACAAAGAAATCTCTTCCCTTACTGCCAAGCTTGAGGACGAACAGTCTTTGGTTAGCAAGGTTCAGAAACAAATCAAGGAACTACAGGCCCGTATCGAGGAGTTGGAAGAGGAGGTCGAATCCGAACGTCAAGCTCGCGCAAAGGCTGAGAAACAACGTGCTGACTTGGCTCGCGAACTCGAAGAGTTGGGTGAGCGTCTTGAGGAAGCTGGTGGTGCAACCTCTGCTCAAATCGAGCTTAACAAGAAGCGTGAAGCCGAGCTTAGCAAGCTTCGTCGTGACTTGGAGGAAGCTAACATTCAACACGAGTCTACCCTCGCTAACCTTCGCAAGAAGCACAATGATGCTGTTGCGGAGATGGGCGAGCAGCTAGACCAGCTTAACAAACTTAAGGCTAAGTAAGTAAAATTTTATTTAGTACTAGATTTAAAAAAAGTGATCACCAAAATGAATAATTATCAGAGTTTATGACTCTTTTATGTTATTTTAACTATATAAATGGAAAATAATAACTATATAATCATCGCAAAAGGCAACCAGATAATGATAACGACAAAGTATAATTTTGCTATATTTAAACAACTGCGAATTCAGGGCTGAACATGATCGGGCTTCTTGCTACAACGAGCTCAACAACACCCGCGCAGCAATTGATCAAGTTGCAAGGGAAAAGGTAACATGTCTACCATAGGCATGTGTACCGCTTGGGGGTGTAATTGCATGATAAATTCCTTTACCCGGTGGACCCTCGATCACACAAACAACATCTATTATATACTCTCTACAGTTTCTTCAAACTGGTGACATAAGACCATGTAAATCCTTATCATAGAGATACACACATAACTCGTAGCGTTACCCTACTGAATATTTTGTTGTATTTTATCTACCCAGGGCTGAGAAAGAGCGTTCTCAATACTTTAGCGAAGTCAATGACCTTCGCGCCGGTCTCGACCACTTGTCCAACGAAAAGGTATATTAAGATGAAATGGTACTCGTGTTGGCATCAGCAATTATAAGACGCTTCGCAGCTTTGTACAAATAAAATGCGGAATTAGTTATAATCTACGCAAAACACAAATTCACAAAAACTCTTTTTCACGAAATAAAATGTAACAATAAAAAAAATTGCTTTAGGACTGCTTCTAATTTTTTATATAACTGTGTGTATATTAACGTCCAACGAAAAAATAATTTAAAAGCATGTCGTTTTAATAAAATCTAACATAAATCTGATGTTTTTTTAGTAATTTCTTTTACGAGAAATGTTTTCTTAATATTACAATTTTAATAAGTATTTATCTACTAACCACACAATAGCAAGAGTAACAATAAACGAATTTTGTAGTTTTATCCATTAAAAAGTTAACCACATTGGTTTTTACAGTATTAAAATCGTCAAAACACATTTAAAACTTTTAAGTTTACAGTGACATTACAAGATATATAATAATGAACTTCTTAATAAACTTAAATAATTATTTAGGCTGGCCAAGAGAAGATCGTCAAACAACTGCAACACCAACTTAATGAAGTACAAGGCAGAGCTGATGAAGCCAACCGTACCCTCAATGACTTGGATGCCGCCAAGAAGAAGTTGTCCATCGAGAACTCTGACCTCCTCCGTCAATTGGAGGAGGCCGAGTCCCAGGTGTCTCAGCTATCTAAGATCAAGGTGTCGCTTACCACTCAGTTGGAAGACACCAAGAGGCTCGCTGACGAGGAGGCTAGGGTAAGCATAATTACGGCTTCTTTTAAAATAATTTTTAATTGAATTGAGTACATAAGTAACTTTCACTTTTTTTCTAAAGGAACGTGCCACCCTTCTTGGCAAATTCCGCAACCTCGAACACGACTTGGACAACATTCGTGAACAAGTTGAAGAGGAAGCCGAGGGCAAGGCCGACTTACAACGCCAATTATCTAAGGCCAACGCTGAAGCTCAATTATGGCGTTCCAAGTACGAGTCTGAAGGTGTTGCCCGCTCCGAAGAACTTGAGGAAGCCAAGCGCAAACTCCAGGCCCGTCTTGCTGAAGCCGAAGAGACCATTGAGTCCCTCAACCAGAAGGTCGTTGCTCTCGAAAAGACCAAGCAACGTCTTGCCACCGAAGTCGAGGACCTGCAACTCGAGGTTGACCGTGCTACCGCTATTGCCAACGCAGCTGAAAAGAAACAGAAGGCCTTCGACAAAATCATTGGAGAATGGAAACTTAAGGTTGATGACCTGGCCGCTGAACTTGATGCTAGCCAGAAGGAATGCCGCAACTACTCTACCGAACTGTTCCGTCTCAAGGGTGCCTACGAAGAAGGACAGGAACAACTTGAAGCTGTCCGCCGTGAAAACAAGAACCTTGCCGATGAAGTTAAGGACCTGCTTGACCAAATCGGTGAAGGTGGACGCAACATTCACGAAATTGAAAAGGCAAGGAAACGTCTTGAAGCCGAGAAAGATGAACTCCAAGCTGCTCTTGAGGAAGCTGAAGCTGCTCTGGAACAAGAAGAAAACAAGGTCCTCCGTGCTCAACTTGAGTTGTCTCAAGTCAGACAAGAGATTGACAGAAGGATCCAAGAGAAGGAAGAGGAATTCGAAAACACCCGCAAGAACCACCAACGTGCCCTGGACTCTATGCAAGCCTCCCTTGAAGCCGAAGCTAAGGGTAAGGCTGAGGCCCTGCGCATGAAGAAGAAACTAGAAGCCGATATCAATGAACTTGAAATCGCTCTTGACCACGCTAACAAGGCTAACGCTGAAGCACAGAAGAACATTAAGCGCTACCAAGGACAGATCAAGGACCTCCAGACAGCTCTTGAAGAGGAACAACGTGCTCGTGATGACGCTCGTGAACAGCTTGGTATCTCAGAACGTCGTGCCAATGCTCTTCAGAATGAACTTGAAGAATCTCGTACACTTCTTGAACAGGCTGACCGTGCTCGCCGCCAGGCTGAACAAGAACTTGGCGATGCTCATGAACAGCTTAATGAGTTGTCTGCCCAGAACGCTTCCCTATCTGCAGCCAAGAGGAAACTCGAATCTGAGCTCCAGACCCTTCACTCCGACCTCGACGATCTTCTCAATGAAGCTAAGAACTCTGAAGAGAAGGCAAAGAAGGCTATGGTTGATGCCGCCAGGCTTGCTGACGAACTCCGCGCTGAACAGGAGCATGCTCAGACCCAGGAGAAACTCCGTAAGGCCCTTGAACAACAAATCAAGGAATTGCAAGTCAGGCTTGACGAGGCTGAAGCCAACGCACTTAAGGGAGGCAAGAAGGCCATCCAGAAACTTGAACAAAGGGTACGAGAACTCGAGAATGAGCTCGACGGTGAACAAAGGAGACATGCTGATGCCCAGAAGAACCTGCGTAAGGCTGAAAGGCGTATCAAGGAACTGTCCTTCCAAGCTGAGGAAGACCGTAAGAACCACGAGCGTATGCAAGACCTTGTTGACAAACTGCAACAGAAGATCAAGACCTACAAGAGGCAGATCGAGGAAGCCGAAGAAATCGCCGCCCTCAACTTGGCTAAATTCCGCAAGGCCCAACAAGAGCTTGAGGAGGCCGAGGAAAGGGCAGACCTTGCTGAGCAGGCCATTAGCAAATTCCGTGGCAAGGGACGTGCGGGATCTGCTGCGAGAGGAGTCAGTCCGGCGGTAAGTTTAACATCCAATTTTAATGTACAACGTAATCTGGCATAAGAACTATTGCGAATATATATGTGGAAGTTCATTAATCTGAGATAACTTAATTGTATTATTTCATCCATTCAGGCGTCCGTTAAAGGGCGTCCATAGATCACCACTGGATAAATGTAAGTTGTGTTTCCCTAAAACACAACAGCACATGTACTATGCTGTTCACGAAAACTTTCCCATCCTCAGAAATATATATTTATATGTTTATTGTTGCATGAACTTGTAACAAGGGAGGCTGAAAATATATGTATTTTCCAGATGATACAAGTAGTCTTTCTATCTGTTTATCCCGCATGACCAGACGTTAATTATGTTGAAGGGCAAACTTTAATGAGTGTTTGTTTTGCAGCCCCAACGCCAGCGCCCCGCCCACGACGGCTTCGGCACCTTCCCACCAAGGTTCGACCTGGCGCTTGAAAACGATTTTTAAACGTTCCAAAACAGAAAATAAACACGGACTGTACAGATCGTTACCATTCTATATAATAACAGTGTTAAAATGTGAAAATGTATTAAATTGCGCCCAAAATTTTTTTAGCTCTATTAATGTTTTTACGAAAGGTTATTTTGTAACTTGTTGATATTTATTTATAATTATTTATTACCGTGATGTATGTTCGCGGCTCGGTTCGGGTGTGCGATCTCCCGACCTCCAGAGACACACCTGACACCTTCACACGGAGCAGCTCGCACACCCCTCCCACGCCATTTTGACATCCAATAAAGAGATATCGTTGTCATAAATATAAATTATGTTTTATTTATTAATCTATAAACCTATTTATTAAATATCAAATACAAATAATAAAACAAATTAATTGAATATTTCGCATGAATAGTTAAATATTTTCTTTATCCATCTAAATCATTAGTATCTTCAGTATAACTTAAAAAAAGATAATATACCTTTTGAAAACTTTTATAAAATGGCATTGAATATTTTTATTATGGCATAGTTATAATTTGTGTATACTTCTACGTTATATTATAAACACTGACTCTTTTAAAATTTAAAGATGCCTCAGTACCACCTGGTGACCTCCCACACTTTAATGCAACTGTGACCGATATTATCATAATGATCGATTTGTTCTGGATTTGATTAGTTTATTATGAATACAATGAGTGCAATTAAAACGGCGTCACATATAAATCACCTTATACCACGCATAAATGTCATAATTACTGATCTCTACATAAGTATTGGTGATGATAGCCATAATGTGTGTCTGTTTTAATCTGCCTTTAGTGTACAGCCAGTGTTACTGGAATAGAACACCGTACAGTTATTATGGCAGCAAGACACCGTATGATGCAGCAAGAGGAGATTTTAGAGACGTTCCTCAACTGAAAGGTATGTGGCTGTACTTGCGAACACCACTAGATCTGTCATTTGGAAAGGGAACATCTAGCCGTAATTGGAGCTATATTTTCAAACCTGTTAAACAAAATTAAGGCTACCTAACTGCTAGATTTAATTTCACGTAATGATAGGTTGTACACCTGAAAGCATTTGGTTCATGGCGAGGCATGGAGCTCGACACCCTGATCAAGAAGATAAGAACGACATGAAGGACATTCTAGATCTAAAGGACGATATCTTGGATAATTATGAAAATGGAAGAGGTGACTTATGTGCTCAGGTATCACATAGTAATGTTAACTTCAAAGGTTAAAAGCCACAAAAAAGTAATT
>DVQO01000426.1:0-17321 GCA_018231785.1 Danaus gilippus | reverse complement strand
CGGGTTGGTGATTTCAAACTTATAATTGTGTAACTATAAGTCCAGGTTTCCTCACAATGTTTTCCTTCACCGTATGTCAGTGATGTTTAAAGACTCTCAGAATGTACATATGACTCCAAAAAATCACATTGGTACTTGCCAGGTTTGAACCCATACCCTCTATTCTTATTAAAATATAGATATTAATTGTTCAATACCTTTTCTTTTCAGCGAGTAAATTCCAGTATTTTTCTGATGGCAAATCAGAACACATATCTTCTGACATACAAGCACCCAAACTTACTTGAATTGTTTTTGACACCATTTCTTTCTTGTCTTTATTCCTGAGAACAAAATAAATGAAAGTATTAGAATAATATTGGAATATACCTTTATAAAAAATTGGCTGCTAAGAAGAAAACACTAGGTATATGAAATTTAGAAAAGAAATAATAAACCTTGGTAAAAAATAGTCTGTGATATCTTTTTTTGATTTTCCATGAGTCGGATTATGACTAGATGATGTTACTTCTAAGGATTTATGACCCACCAAGCTGTCCTCAGTAGACATCTGCAAAATTGCAAAATAGTAGTAGTATGGATAAAATACGAGAGAGGCTTATGTCCGCCAGTGGACCTCACAGTGTTGAGATGGAATGGATATGATAAATAATAACATAAGTTACATTAATTATAACAAGCTCATTACATTAATGTATTATACTTACACCTAATTAGAAACTTTTTTTTAATATAAATATGTAATTACTTTAAGCTTTAATAATTTTATCGTACTCACTTTGATTATAAGGATTATGATTTTTAATTTTATTTTTCACATATAATTTTACACTACAATAATCCTGATTGATTTAATTTATTTACGTAATATTATTTTAAAAATTACAAACAATTTATTTCCATACTTCAACTTTCAAGCCGTTACGCTAGCACAGATAATTAAAGTAGGAAACGACCTATTAACTGTTAAGAAAAGTTATAGAGATGTCATAAAAATGTTTCGTTATTATATAATTAAATACAATTTGTTGCTAATTTGTATTTTATAATATAAATCATCGCCCATTGAAAATTTTAATTATGTACTTGACTCTCTTTTACATTATAACAAACAGATTTTAAGTCAAACTTATATAACTCAAGAGAATCGAAATAAACAATTTTTGCATATTTTGATACTATTTATTGCGATATGATTATTTTTATAATAACACAGGACCATTAACAATGTATATTCATGTGGCAAAACAAGATACGAAATAAAAGCTTTGAGGTAGGACCAAAAAACCATAACGAACTTAAGATCACAACTTATATTGTTAGAGTAACAAAAATATACCTAAAAGTATCTTTCACTATTCTAATTGTTTTTTATCTCTCTATACTAAGAACCTAATGAATTCTGATAAAATTTTTGAATTAGATAAGAATTGCAGGCCATTTTTTAAATAAGAAAAATAGTTTAGTTCCATAGGTTTTTTGTACAAAAACGGTTAAATAAATTTCGTTTTTATGTATGCCTACCATTGGACTGTGCTATATTGTTTTTTAAATATTCCATTATGTTTGAATACAGTTAAAGTAAGTGGTAAATGGTAACACTAAATAATTTCTCAATGTCAGAAAGGTCATTTGCTGTCAGCCTGTTTCCTACAATCACTTTAAGGTGACATTATAAAAATAAGGCATGCTATTGGCTAAAATTTTGACTAAATTTATACTTCTGTTTTTTCAACCAACGGGACCTTTATATTTGTTCTGTCACGTAGAAGTGAAATTAAGAGAATCCACCAACTATTTGAAGATCAGCTCGGGTCATTTTTATGATAACTTTGGTCTGAGCCGGTGTCTCATCGAAATTCGCCCTTTTACTTTACTGAGGAAATGTAAGTATTTTTCATCAATTGAGATTAAATAAAATTAATTATTTCTAAATACTCACATTTTATTGGCGCAGTATAAAATCTTTACCATGGGCCGTAAATTCGTTGTCGGTGGAAATTGGAAAATGAATGGTGACAGCAACCAGATAAATGAAATTATCAATAACTTGAAAAACGGATCCTTGGATCCCAACGCTGAGGTAAGTTAGTTCAGTGTGGGGATTGGGTATATTTATAACTAAGCATCATCCGAGAGTATGTAGAAAGTTTTAACACAATTAATATTAGACATATATATTATATACATATTGTGATCATTCTACCCTCGCCGTATAGTATAATGAGAGGGATTTCATACTTATGACCCATAAATATTTTTTTAACTGAATCTTTGGATGCAATTTAAACATATTTTACTGCCATAACCTTTAATATTATATGATATTATTTCTTTATCAACAAAACATTTGATATTACCTGATACTGAAAAACTTTCCAGGTTGTAATTGGAGTTCCAGCCATTTATCTTGCTCAAGTTAGATCCAATACACCGAAAACCATTGGTGTTGCTGCTCAAAACTGCTGGAAGGCTGACAAGGGGGCTTTCACAGGTTCTTTATTTCTTCAAATTGTTTGTAGATTTCATGATAATTTAAAACATACCAATAACTTTATTATATACCATTATTTATTTAGGAGAAATATCTGCACCTATGATCAAGGATGTTGGTGCGGAGTGGGTGATTCTAGGCCATTCTGAAAGGAGAACTATTTTTGGTGAATCTGACAGTTTAGTGGCTGAGAAGGTATGACATTATTTTCTAACTTTTAGAAAACATTCAGAATGTACAATTACACATTTTATTCATTAGACTTTAGAATATTTTTAAATGTAATTAAAAATAATTTGGCACAGGTTGCAAATGCCCTTCAACACAATCTTAAAGTGATAGCCTGTATTGGAGAAACACTTGAAGAACGGGAGTCTGGTAAGACTGAGGAAGTTGTATTCAGACAAACTAAAGCTCTAGTGCCAGCTATTGGTGACAAGTGGAACAATGTTGTATTGGCATATGAACCAGTATGGGCCATTGGAACGGGCAAGACTGCCTCTCCTCAACAGGTATGGCTTTTTCTTCCTCGTAACTTTGTTCACTTCTGCTATTCTACTAATATTGTAAAACGAAAAGACAGTTTGTGTAAAGATGTATGGATGCTTGTTGAAACAGTGTTATGTGGCATAATCACATCCAAATAACATATAGGCAATAATTTATCTTCAAATACTGTATAATTACTACAGGATCACTGGGTAATAGTAAGCATTCCAAAAATTTTGCATTGTCACTATACATATTGATCATGAACAGTTTTTCATACATGTCTCATCATACTGTATTATTAAGTGAATGTATAAGGATGTATGATGTATCAAAAAAAACATATTTTTGTCTTAAATGTTAACTTATTATTATTTAAACATTCACAGGCACAAGATGTCCATGCATCTCTTCGTAAATGGCTGGCTGAGAATGTATCTGCAGAAGTTGCTCAATCAGTTCGTATCCAATATGGTGGTTCAGTGACTGCTGCAAATGCAAAGGAGTTGGCAGCTTGTGAAGATATTGATGGTTTCCTAGTTGGTGGAGCCAGTCTTAAACCTGAGTTTGTTAACATTATTAATGCTAAGCAGTGAATATATTGTATCAATATTTATGTAAGAATATGTTATCAAAAATATTTTTTATTTATAATATTATTCAATATTTAGTGTTTGAGATTACTTCCCACGATTTTTGTTGTGTTGGAATCAGTAAAGTCCATTTGATTTACTTATTTGTTTTATTATCTACAAAATATCAGCAGCTTTTAAAATATTAACTGACATAAATTAACAATACTTTTGCATGTTAAATCTTTGTGCTTCACATACACATCCTCCCTTTAATTTCATATTTATGATAAATATTAAGTATGATTGCGCTGAAGCGTTTCCTGCGAATATTAATTAGAAAATTGATATTGCTTGAAGTAACAAAAAATTTTTAGTCTTAGTTAACTGGCTTTCCATGTACATAATGCATTTTAACATAGATATACATTTTGTTGTTAATGGAATTTTGTTAGCTCATTCAAATAGTAAGTCTCAGGTTTCTGCTATACATATTTAATCATGGGGGAAACTTTTAATTTCATGCAATATTTATAAACATTGGAAACAGTGATGTTACTTTATACTAGTTTTTGCTTGCGACATTGTTTGTGTGTGTTCAGCTCTGGGTTCAGAGGGAATTTTAGAAAGGGTGTTTCATGAATGGTTGCTTATCGTAAGAAGAATAGTCACGTGACTCCATTCGCAAAACAATTGATTTGCTTGATTCTGCAGTAACTATAGGAATTTAAGTGATAAACTATAGCCTATGCCTTATTCTGGCTTTGTCTTAAATGACGTAAATAATAAATATCCATAAATATATCTCAGATTTAGATTATATATTTTAATTTACAAAATGTTACATAGCCCATACATATCACGTGTTGAAATATCAGTTTCGAAATAATGTCCATCTACTTATCATTTTAGTTTTAAATGAAAATAAATATTTTCGCTGTCCCCAAAGTAACTTCTCTATTGTTTAGAAGGTTGCTTTATTTTTAATGTTATGAGTATTTTGCATCTGGAATAAAGGTTTCTAATAAACTTGGATTACTGCTGTGTAATGTATATTAGAATGCCATTTACAAATAGAAGTGTTCAAATGCGAAATCATTTGCAAGTAGTTTGAACAGTATTTTTAATAAACCAATTACTTTTAGAAACAAATTTTTAGTCTGACGTAACAAAATGTTATCCTAATTCTGCTTTTTCCTTATTTGAAGTAGTCTGTGGTGTTGATAGGCATCTGTCCATATTATGGACACCATAATATAATGTGCTCTTTTTCTGCCAAATTAAGCGACAAGAGATCCAGGTAAATGTTGATAACTTACTATCTCTGAGCTTGAGGAAATTTTGGAACCCACTTTAGTCCTTCAGTTAGAAACTCAGCTTATAGAGTGAATGAATGTTTACACTTAAAGGCTGAAGCAGTATATGCCCATGAAATCAGTAAAACGCGGTTTTAAGGTTTGGGCACGAAGTGATAGCAAGATAGATATTTATACCGGTTTAAAGTATACACTCGTAAAAAGGCGACGTAACGGAGATAGAGGCTAATGTAGTAAATGAATTGAGGAAAGCAATGATAATACTCAGGTCACATTTGATTTTTTAATTGTTTTGTTAGAATTATTACAATACTTGTTCCAAAATAATATTTACTCTATAGCAACTGTGCGTCAGGATCGCATGAAATTGTTTTTTTAGTAAAAAAGTACAGAAAACGAGAAAAATGCTGAGAAAAAAAATGTGGCTCTGAAATTAATAAAGGCCATTATAAGTGGACATAAGCAAAGTTTAATTTGTTTTTTTCTGTGGAAGGACACCAAATTAGTATAAGAACTAAGCTCTCCATATCATCCTAGGCAAAAAAGTAGTTGCAAAAAGGATGCAAAAAAACTGATGTTTTATGAACCCATTTTCACTGTGGAACACACTAAAAATATGGGAGGTGTTGGCAGATTCGACCAGAAAGGGCGTGTTTATTCCATATCGAGACGTAGCAGAAGGTAGTGAGATACAGGTTTTGTATTTTCTGGTGGACGCTACAATAACTAATTCTGTTATATTATATAGGTACACAGAATGCCAGAGAACACATTCCAATGATGACTTTGCTATTTGCGAACTTTGTTGATGTGAAACCTTATAAATAGTTACAGCTCTAGGAAAAGGAGAGCCTCTGTTCTGCCAAACTACGAAGGGTTAAATAATTAAGACTTTTTTGGCTTAAGCAAATATATTTAATGAAAACTCTTATAAAATTTATTGCTATAAAGGGTATATTGTATTAATACTTGCAATGCAAAAACCAACATTAATTCATGAATATACATGAAGATATTGTCAAACGAAATCAAGCAGTATCTTCTAAAGCATTTCATTTTTGCTCTTGCTTACAAACTTTTTATACATTGAGTCCCTAATAGTTCACGGTACAAAAATACCAATTCCCTTTATATTAAACCCTGAATATTTAATACCCTTTGATTTCCCCTTGTTCTACAATACAACCAGACCCAAAGAGTAAACATTACCTAACTATTCCTTATCACACACAACCCGTCCTACAAATGGCAGATATTTTACTACCGGTTCTCCATAGCTCAATACGTCTCGTACTGGTGTAAAATAAGCAGCAAAAAAAGTTAACAGCAGTAGCCAGAATAGTATTTTCACTAAGCAATCCAGTACGAAGAGGCTGAAAAAGAAATTATTACGTTTATTAAAAAAATATATATATACATATATAAGTAAATATATTATACCTTAACACCAAAATAAATGTTTTTTTTCATGAAATCAATAATAAAAATTCGCACAGTCCAATCCACAACTAGGACTTTTATCGAAGGTCATTCTTAATAGCATATTAAATAAATTATGAAACAAATTTTATAAGTACTTACAAGTTGTGGTAGGCTCTGTTAATATGGATTTTGCTAGGATCTTCTTTAAGGCAGAAAATCCGACCTCCTTCAATACATTGCTGCAAATAAGCGTCGCGGTCAGCTGTTGTCAAATCTGTATTAAAAATAACTTGTTCCTCCTTGTCCAATTTGGACTGTATACTATCAAAATTTGGGCACGGGAAAGTCCATGGTCTCATTGTAAAGTACTGTAAAACTTGTAAACCCTGGCTTATTCGATCTTGAACACGTACCATGCTAAAAATAGAAAGTAAATTTGAACATCAAAAATATATTTCCTCTTATTTAACGTGATTCAATCGCAACTTACAATCGTTTTTGTCTCAACAAGAATAAAAGGAAGTCTATGCAATATGCCGGTAATAGGTGATAAAATAGTCTTTTAAATTCATGCAATACATAGTTCGTCGTGATGTCACCATTAGGGTACCACAGAGGCCAAGCCAGGGGGTACTTGCGTCCATAATCTTTACCGATTTTCAGAACCTCTCCCCACGTTGTTGGTTTTTGATGGCCAATGTTTACGTTATACACTGGCATTAGCTCTGCTCTGAAAAAAGTATTTACAATGTTTTATTGTAAGTGTACAAAAAAATTTAAAGATATGATTTTTTAAGTCTCGATGCTAAGATGTATTGATAAGGTCAACTATCCGCGTTCCACTTTTAAATATTCTAATTAGAAACACTGTATAGGAATTGAAGTAAGAAACTGCGAATAAATTAGAAATTAAGTAATATAATTATCGACTAGCTAATAATTTACAAAAAATTACCAAAACATACATTTCTCATATTCAATTAGGAAACTTACTTATCTTCTTTCTTGCCTTCTATCATGCCGATAGCAATGAGTGCATTTATGCAAGTATCAACGGGAATAACTTGTGCGACGAGACTTCCATCGCAAAGCATACTTCTTATAACGCCTTTACCAGCGCCAAGCATAAGTCCTACAGGCCCGTTGAGGCTGTCCACCCACCCTGGTACAGGTTCTTTTATAGATGGACATACTGTAATATTCAGAAGTAGTTTTAATAATATAATAATTTACATAAGTCTGTGGCAACGGATTGGCTTGTGTTCTCAACCTTTCTTGTAGCCACCCCTTAAAAAATTTATTCACCTTAGTTATCTTAGCGTATTGTTATTATACTACAATGCATATGTTTTTATTTTAAAGTAACCAAAAACTACATTTTATAATTTTATGTATATTTGCAAAAATTACCTATGCTCGGCCGTACGACCACGGTAGGAAGGTTTTCATATTCATTTTCCACAATATTCTCAGCTAGTCTTTTGGAAAATGTGTAACAATTAGGATGAGGTCCGAGTAAAGACGGAGTCAGAATAGCAACTTTCTTTTCATCAAGCCACTCTAGTAGATGCATTATATCAGAGGGCTTTACTGGTGGTGCATGCATCTGAAGTATATTAAACAGTAGATAGAATATAAAAATAGATGGTATATAAAAAAGTAAATTGTCTTTACAATTTGTTTCGTCGGGAAGTTTGTAAAGAAAATATTTATTTTTGGTTTTCAATTTAGCTTAATAATCTAAGTTTTTTTTATAAATATTGAATACTTTTTTCAAAGTGGAACAAAAATGCACAATATGTTTCTATTCTTATGCTTTTAATTTCCTAAAGTTTTACAGTCTCATTACATACCTTTTCCTCTAGAACGGCGTAATCGGGATAGCAGAAAGCGGTTGATAGATGTATAAATACACGTAACTTTTTCAACTTTTTAGCTACATTAAGTGCTCTTTGTGTGCCACATGTATTCATATTTACGTTTTCATTGAGGGGTGCTTCTAATTTTAGGGTTGCAGCAAAATGAAAAACAATTGAAACGTCTTCAGATATTGTTTGCATGTCTCTCTCCGATAGTCCAAAATCATCAAATAAAACATCTCCAATTAGTGGTACTATTTTTTTCAACGCGGATGGTTTTGTATTTCTTACGCGATCGAAAAGCTGTAAAAATGTATAAGATTGTTTCTTGTTTTTACCTAATATCCAATTTAATGGCTTGATGTTTTTATAAATAGTTTATAAATTTTATGTTAAATGCATAGGAGAATCAAACAACTAAACTTTTTAATAGTTAAATCAGAAATTTGTTGTTCGTTTATATTTTGGTATGAACACTGAACATATACAAACTAATACAGCAAAGAAACACTAATAAATTTTGATAACATGGCAAAACAAAAAAGTCCTTACCGGTAATCTTTGCATGTCTTCATATCTTTGGTTGACGGACTTCCCTTTCTTTGGTCTCATTAAAACATAAATATTCCCTATATCAGGTATACTAAATAGAAGCTTCTCTATCAATACCTTTCCCATAAAACCCGTACCGCCGGTGACAAGAACATTTTTTGATTTGTAAAATTCCCTGATTGAATCAGTCGTCATATCTAAAATGTGAAGGAGATTTTACTACGTTTTACAAATCACTCAGATAAATAAGACTTCAAATTCTTTAAAAAAAATTTTGATTAGGAAATGTTTCTCATACAAGTGATGAAATCATTCCTCACATGTTTTTGTATATTTAACCAGCGCGGTGTTGACATTCAATGCAATTTTAATGCCTTTCATTTGCAAAAAAAACGTATTTATTATTTTAAATTAAAGGAATATGAAATACATGGTTTTTTATTAAGTTCTTTGTTTTTTTTTCTAAATACGTCAATGATTATTATATAAAGGACTATTATCAATAAACTACAAAACTACAATACCTATTCATTACAACAATGTTTCGAAGTTAAAATATAAAATGTGTGTAATGGTTATAGAAAACTTTAGAATTGTTAAAAAATATTTTTTGTGTTCTCTGAATTAATTCATAAAAATAAGACAATTACCATATTTCACTATAGTGCACTTAACCTACTACTTTGATTAAATGATTAAGATTAAGTTTTAAAATTAGTTATTTTATTGTTTTCACCCATTCATTTGTAGTCATTTTGGAACTTTGGATGCTAAAACAAGCTTTTAGATAAGAAGATCTCCTATTTTTCAAAGAAGAAACAATTTTATTCAACTTTTTCCAACCACACAAATAAATAATAATAATCAAATTACAACTCTCCCAATTTAATTGTGAAAGAACGGGTAAATTCAAAAAGAGCGGCGGTTTAACTTTAATCGAAGCTCTCTCAGTCAATAGGAACAACGTTATCGTGTCTTTCAGACAGAGTTTTGAGGCTACGTCCTTTTGTTACAGGCTATCCAGTAAAACTGGAACTATTAAAATTTGTGGAGCATTATCATGTAGAAAAATAGTTTTGTAGTGTTTTGTTTCAGAGTTTGGCTAAACCCACTCAACAGTGTTTGGTGGAGATCTCTATTTCTCTATTAGATTGGAGATATCTATTAGATTCAGCAAATCGTAATATACCACACTCAGCTGACCAACTAATTGAGAAAGAGTTTTTAACATGAGTATTCGGTTTTGCTAGGAATGTTGACATTTGCCCTGGTGGTAAGCATATATTGCTTCAATTCAGATTTTTATAATATGCCTTTCATCTTATCTTAACACTTTTCATTACCAGTGACGTTTCAATATTAAAATGCTATTAAAATGGAATCTAACTTTTAAACTTTCGTTTTTCCAATTCGTTTTCTAAAATCTACGTAAATAACACCGTTTTTAACTTTTGAACGCACTAATAACATGTTGATATATTTGATGCTAATACGATTTTTTATGAGCTACCTAATTTTCAAACCACTTATCCTATGCGAATTCTAAAGTAAGCCTCGAGCCCTGTCATCTCTCAACCTTCAAAATTCATTTGTACTCCAATATGTATAAGGTAGTTTAATTTATTATTTGGTTAAGAATGTTGGAATACCTATCGATTGGTCCTTAATTGGATTCGATAAATAAAAATAAAATTGTAATAACTAGAAAAGCACTTTTAAAATATATAACACCCGATCTACATAGATATATAAAAGTATTCAAGTTATAAAATAGTCTAAACGCATTATCGTTACAGATAAAATAAATACAGTCAATAATAACGATATAGGCAAAAAAGATTGATTCTGTTGCTGTAGAAACATTGTAACCACAAGTGGCCATAGAATTAAACTTGAATATACTATAACCGCATTCATATTACTTGTAAGTTAATTTAGTTCTTACGTAAATATCCCGGGCGTGATAGAAACACTAAACTGTTGATTACATATATTACGACAGCATTCCAAATGTTAGGAAGTAAAAAGTCCAGTTATATAGACCAGCTGCTTGTAAGCGAGCGAAAGTATGGTCAAAAATTTATTTCTTAACTCAAAATTCATTGTACCGTAAGCCCGTAGTTATATTAGTGTTGCACGTACCTTACACTGGCTTTGTTGTATTATGGTAAATACAAAGCCTTTAGATCAATCTTATATTTTATACAAAAACTTTATGAAAAATCTAATATTTAGTTTTGCTTGACTATTATCTTTTAAAATCACAGTGTAGGTATCTTTTTTATTTTTATACAGTAAAAAGGGACAGTATTCTGTTTTGCAATCCATCATTTTTGATAAAACATTAAATTTAACTGTCCGTAACGCTTAAATTTGTGGTCGTCTATGTTTTATGGTCCACGGTTTAAATATTTCTAGACACTTGCACAATAACGATCATCGACCTGTTGAACCACATATCTTCGTCGTTTTTGGCGCCATTCCGTTACTCCGATTACATTTCATTCAGAAAAACTGTGCAGCTGTTATTTTTATCTGTTAATGTTTATTAATTTAACGCTAAAAATACAATAAATGCTTCTTATTTGAAAAGATCAATCAAGGTAACTAAGTTTTTGAATCATTTTAATTTTTAAATACTCGTAAGTTATGACGTAATTCGCCTGCCTTTTCACAGGGTCGTTGTGCTTTTTAAATTATTGTTTTAATAGACGATAAAAAATGATCTTAAAATAAAACTTTATTATTTCAGAATAAGATTTCTATTAATCTCGGTGTATAATAATTAAAAAAATTAAATCAGATAATTGCATACTATCTGATTTAAATTTTTAAATTAAAATCGGACATAAATAGTTAAAAGTTTTGTTTCATCGTATAGATAATAGTTACTTAGTATAAGTATCCGTGACTAATTGTATGTATCAATATGTGTCTTAAACAATTTGTTTTCGTTATGTTGGTTCTTGTTATTTCGAATACCCTCCTCTGAAATTCAATTATTTTAGAGCAGAGTACCTGTTATATAGAGTAAAAAGCAAGTCAAGTTAAAATGATGTACAAAACCTGACAACAAAAGAAACGAGATTGTAAACAACGGAAAATACGACTGAGGTCTTTGCCCAGCAGTTCACCGTGAACGAGAGAACATTCCCGAAAGAACTTCACAATCAAGCAATGTATAAAACGAAATCTAGCAGTACTTACAAAGCTTTTGATGTATGTCAACTCAAAAGTTAAAAATGAATTAAAAATTCTGTTGTATTTTTCGTTTTCCTTGGTCATAAATTATAAGATTTAAAATTATAATTATAATATTTGGATTATGTAACGGATCTTTCTTAGCCATACCTACTTCTATTGCTAAGGCAATAGAGAAACAATACATTATCATAAATTAATACTATAATTATAAAAGTATTTAATTTCGAAATATTTCAATATTTTTTTAGTAGGTATTAACAAATAAAAATTGAGGGCTCCTGTTTGGTCCCCCAAATAGTTGATGGATAATTTACGTATGTATATGATCTCTTGCACCGCCGTTCAAAGAGGTTGCTATATTCGTCTGATATGCTTGTATCTCACGATAATCTGTTTAAACTGAATATGTTTTCATTCAATGAATTTCATGTACAAAGTGATTATTTTACTTGATATAAGAAAAGAAACGTGGCAAACGCACGCTAATATAAGATTATTGTCATGAGAATAAAATAAATACGCCATGGCTATAATTCATTTTTCACACTTTCTAGTTCTTAAATATTGAGTAGTTCAAAATCGATTTATGTGAGAAGTGATGTGGGCGGAATACCAGTTTTACAACCTAAAATTAAGTTATAG
This sequence comes from Danaus gilippus, assembly GCA_018231785.1. Lineage (NCBI taxonomy): Eukaryota > Metazoa > Arthropoda > Insecta > Lepidoptera > Nymphalidae > Danaus > Danaus gilippus. The sequence goes on along the minus strand of DVQO01000426.1, from coordinate 4,771 downwards.
CAGGTCTTAAAATCATTTGAATTTGAATGTGCAAAATTTTTAGTGATTTCTATTAGGTGTACCTATGTACGTAGTCATAATAAAAAATATATTGTAAAAGTTTTATTGAATTAGGATATTTTTTGAAAATCTTGAATCCCTAGAGATTATTTTATTTAAAAAAATTACAAAAAGTTTTAATCTACGGGTTCTTAAAATTCTTATTTCATAATAAGCGATAAAACGTAGTATACTGTAAGTGGGCAAGGGTAATTCTCAAACACTTAGATCAATTAAGCATTTCATAACACTATGTAGTATGTACCAAGAATGGCAATGAAAACTATAAAACTATATTTGTATATTAATAACTGCCTGCCGGAGGTCAACGCATTATCAAAAAGGAGGCTTTCGCAGTCGCGTGTAGAACTATTGTAGTAATTTTTATACTGTGGTATATGAGGCAGATAGCTAGGTGGCATACGGTCAAAAAAAATCCACATGCCTACTCTTAACACTTTGTCTCTTTTTTCCATTAGTCTTTTGATTTACAAAAAATATTATACATACAAATGCATATTTATGATGTTTTTGTAAGTCGCTTTCAAAATGTTAATTTGGTATTTGCGTTCCGGAAAAAAGATATAGCATTCGCCAAAACAGATTCAACATTTTCTAGTTTTAGTGAACGGTGCGATTATAAAAGTTAACATGAAATACTTTCAGTATTTAACAAGATTGTATTCATGAATATTTAAAACATTAAGACCAAATTATTTCTTTTGTGAATTCTATTTATAAATTACGTCCAGTACATAGGGACTTGTGCAATTTTCGTAGAAAATTACAATGTATTTTTTTTATAAAAATATATTTTACGATAGGAAACTTAACAATTATCATGATACAGTGAAAACTACAAATAAATTGCATTGGAGAAAATTATTGAGTAGGAATCACTGTAGCCTATTAAACATCCATTACGTCCGAAACGTTAGTAGGAGGCAATCTCTATGACTGCAGAGAAAGTAGCGGCGATATCAACGCTTATTACAGAACAATCTTATTATTACAACCCAAAAAAAAACTTAATAAAATAGAAGCATTGTTGCTAAACTTTAAATAAAATATCTTTTGAATTAGTTAAAAATATCCTGTATAGAATTATAACAATATATAAGATTTTGTGCTTGACTGTATCGTCATTTGAGTGAAACGATACCATCAGAAAAACCACAGCCAAGTGATGTGACTTAAACTGTTTTGATATTTGAATCATCAGCTTTGACATAATATTATGTATCTTATTTGGTTTTTAAGATTATTAGCTTTCGATAAATTGAATTTCAATGTACATTCGAATATTATAAGAACATAGTTATGAGAGTGATACTAGGAAAATAATTGAAACAAAACACAATTGATCAGGTATTTACGGAACGGCACTTTCGGAAGTAAATTAATATATGCTTACCTGATAAGTGATATATTTCATCAACTATTTCATATCAAAATTTGATTTTCTATTAAAATAAAATAAAAAATAAAACAAGAGGCATCAAATTGAGGTCGCATCGCAAACGGTCGTTCTTGCATTAGTTGTGGAGCATTCTTTATGTCTATTTGTCTTACTTCATACAAAAACTGCTTGTTAAATAACTGGCTTTCACCATTTGATAGACCGTTATAAAAAATAAATAAGTTCTATCAAAAACTAAAACGTACAAAGCTACATTTTTATTTTTATGGAGTCAGAAAAATTTCGCATCGCATAATGCATGTTATAAACAAAGTAAATTAATCCATTTAGTAACCCCTTGTTCTGAAGAATAGTTGTAAGTATCAAATTAAAATAATAAAATATTTTGAATCTAATAAGAAATAATTAAAATAATACATCGTTCGTTTCCATAATCGCTATATCCTCAACCATTATCTAATAAAAATTATAAAATTTATAAATCTTTTATATAAGTAAATTTAACGCAAGCAAAGTTAAATAAATAAATAAAAAATACTTAATTTTATAGTTTAAAGGTGTGTTGTGGTGAAAGATGTACTACTTATATATTTTCTAATTTCCTTCAGCAAATTTCTTACGCAGTAACAATCCTTATATAGTCCGAACATTCCATGATCGTTCGGAAGTAGAAGGTACCAAGTTGACATATGTTTTTTGTTAAAAAATACGAGTAAAATATGTAAAGTTTATGCATGATTTTTGGATAGTATGTATAAATTAGGAATTCATGCATGCTATCAGCAAAAACGTCGGCATTGGTTTTATATTTGGCTTTGATTTCAGATATAATTTTTATGGGGAATTAACAAAAAACATAAATACATTTCATAGATTTACGCACTAATTTTTAGGTGTGAATTTAAAGATTTTTTAATATGTGAAAAACATAAAAAATTGGGTTATTTGACAACTGCGAATAAAATAACTGTAGTGTCGTCAAAATTAAGAATACTCTTATAATAGATTTTCTGAAACAATGCAACTTAAAAATCGTTAATATTTAAAACATTTAAATCTAAACTATCAGATTTGTCAAATTTTATTTAAATTTTGTGTGTCAATGAAACTCATTCAACTCGAGACATATTTTTTGAAATAACAGGTTGCCACAATGTAATGGAGTGAAAGTGAGGTATTATTAACTTCAATTAACGTTAGGTTAAGTTAGAGGTATTTATTTGCAGCAACTTCGTAACTAATTTTAATTGAATATGCTATCTTAATCAAGTTTTAAATTACAACTAATAATGTTATTGATGTAATAAACTGACGTGTAATTAAATACTTATTATTTTGTTCCGCTTGTTGAGACTCAATGAGAGCTCAATATGCAGGCTGATGCACCTGACTATTTTTTTTTTGGACATAAAATATATTTTAAATAGATTTTGACTTTGTTTCACAAAAAATACTTTGCCAGTCGACTGGTATATTTTTTCCGGTTTAGTAATAATAATAAACAATATATAGGCACATTTGTAGGATGTTTATTTTTGTAATGTGGTGAACATTACTGAATTTTTTAAAATTAATATATACACGAGGACTGACAAGTTAGAAAAATATATATAAAGCATTTTTATTTACAAAATGTATCTATATTATGTTTGTTGAATACTTTCGGACATTTGTCATTACCATTATTTTAAATTTATTTAAAAATAATAAATTGTCGTATTTAAAAAAATATAAAAAAAATTATTGAGGCGATCCGAGGAGGAAAAAATTATCTCTTTTCGAGACGATGAGTGAAGTTATATAGATTTGAAAGTGTACTATGTGGTATCTATATCATTTCTGCATAAATATGTAGATCCTTAAATATCTTCCATTATTTATTTAAAATTTAGTTCAGTTAGTTAAAGTATACATAATTAAAATTAATATATTAATAATAAACAATACAAAACTGAGTTTATTTATTGTAAGAACAGTACTTATAAACGAAACTCCGTAATACCTAGAGCACTTTGACCTCTGCCTACAATCACAGAGGTGTTACGAAAGCGACGACCTTCATGAGAGCATTCATAATAAAATTGTAAAAGTCTATTTCTTATTTATAGGAGTGCAAGAACATCCCTTTAATTTAGGCGCTTTTTTGATACATTTTAGTATGACTGAAAATTTTACGGCGTACCTTATTTTACCTAGATATTTTTTGTGGAACAGACTGTGTTAGGTTTGTTTTTGATCTAAGTAGACAATGTACTCATTACTTAAGACCTCGTAATAGGAATTTGCAAAATTTTATGTAATTCCATTATGAAATAAAATGTAAAACCACAAATTTATCCGATATGTGGAAGCCATAATAGAAGCTACTGATATTTAAAAAAATCTTGTTAATGTCTGTTAAACCACAATTATGTTTAGCAGTATGATAAAAACGTATTATTAAATTCGAATAATTAATGAAAAACTATGTCACTTTTTTTCATACAATCACAAATATAATTATTAAGACTATACATGTTTGTTACTATTTTATACAATGTAACACTATGAAGTGATGTTGAGTAACATGGCTATACCAAGTTTTAATTTACATGTTTAACTATATGGTGGTGATTGTAGAAAACATGGACGCAACAGGAAATCAGGAAAGGCCCTTTGAACTCCGAATAGCAAAACTTCTCAAAGACCTCTGGATATTACTTTGATATAACTTTCACCCATACTAAAAACACCTATTTTCGATTTGCCAATTTTTTAAGCTTATTTTTTCTTACTACAGAAAAATACTAGCAGGATATAAAAGTAAAAACGTAAAGAAGTCATTAAAATAACTACAATCATTGCTTTTTTTAATAAATCCTAAACTTAGTCTATAAAATGTACGAACTGAGGATTTTCGACGTGGTGGTTACAAATCGTAATAATTTGACCTTTAAAATAGAGTGTGAGTTTTTTTGGACTTGTAAACAAATAAAGCATCTTAAGTTACATTGCATAGTTAGATTTTCTATCCTAAAGTGTTTTGTTATATCAGAGAATTTTTTTATAGTCACCGTGTTTATAAGCAATTAAATCGAATGCGACATCATTTAATTGTAGAATAACATGATTCAAGGGATTTCCACTGCGTTTGGTATTCTAAAAATATCTTTATTATAATAATTTATGAACACGCTTTGAATATTTTTTAATCTTTATTAGGGCAACAAATTTGGAAATTTTATTATTATGGTTATATTTTATTCCAAAAGTTCATGGTTATGGTTCATGGTTCATAAAAACAAATATTTGAATAATATAATTTATTTATAT
>DVQO01000425.1:0-17328 GCA_018231785.1 Danaus gilippus | reverse complement strand
AAAAAAAAATTATAATGATATACTTTTCAAATTAACTATAATATTCGTTAAATAGATATAATTTAAAACATAGTTACATTTTTTATGCAAAGTATGGGTATTCCGGCAACATTAGACGGCTAAAAACAGTCAAGTATGACATAATGTACAATCAGTTGGTAAGGAAGACACAAAACAAACGTAACAGGGAGCTTAAAAATGCATATTTCGTGGGCTGTTTATGTAAATTAATTCATAATAAATATTTTGATTCCATGCTAACGAGTAGTTGAAGTCGGACGACGCTCGTTCGACACTCGTTAGGGCTGAATGCGACGTCGCATTATCATAATACTGTTATTTATTGCAAAGACATATTATTTTGTATTTAATGTTTGAATTATTGTTTAATATATAGGATTGTAAGGGGTATGCCATAGGGATATTCAGACTTTTGTCTGTTTACGTTTCCTTAAATAAACTTGAAATTAATATTTATAATATTCATTAATCATCAACTTTGTTGTATACTAATTAATATTCATGTTTTCCTTATCAAATAACTTTTCAAAATAACTAGTATTAAGATAACATAGGCTACAAGGTTTAGTTTTACGGAGCTGATTGTTAAAAGTTAGTAAATTTCTAATACCAACCAGCTATTATATTGGGAAGGGCGAAGACAATAATTACTACGTCAGCTCAAGGTATTGGAATACTGTTAGTTCAGTTTATGTTTTGATATTAATTAATCGAAAAGTCTCGAAGGTTTTATTAATAAATAAGTGTTTATGTTGAAATTTATATATTAAAATAGCTTAATAAAAAAAATCAGAATGTTATATATAAACATCAACTTTAAAAAATGTTTTTATTATACAAGTGAAAAGTCTATCCATCTCAAAAAGTTTTTTGAGACCATTGTTTCGATACAATATTGAATATAAACTCCACTACTTCAAGTTGAAAATGGCATTCAATAAAAATATTATACTACTGTATGTACTAGTTTTTCATTTTTTTTGTGAAATATTTCTTCTCTTTTATAGGTTAATTTATTTCAACTTTCCTAAAAAATAAAATAATCCACCCTATAAGGTGGATATCAAGAAGAATATCTGTCAGCCATATCGATCCTTAATGTCCGGCGGCATCAATCATGCTGTTCAAACATCAGACCCATTATATTGGACAAACACACGACTGACTATTCTAACTTCTCTTGGACTTGTTGATCTTTGAAAGTAAAAGTAGTTTTTGAGAATCGGTTTCATGATATATGTACCGAAATGATATAATTTCAATCAATACTAAGGCTACTAAATTGAATGTTACAACAACGGAAAAAAGAAACATTACTTACATCATTTTATTAATAAAAATTTTAAAATATAGAAAAGACTACTATCTTTATCAAATTTTTGTTATTGTTAAAATTTCTTATATTGGACTGGAAAAATATTAGTAAACCTCAAAAATAATTTTAACCAATTCTTTAATTAATCTAAAATATAAATTTAAAAAATCGTGTAATAAACGTAATTACTTTATATTTTTCAACATGAATTAAATTCATAACGCCACTTCGTGTTTGTGGTATGTACTCAAACATCTTTTTTTATGGGTCACTTGCATTCACTTTTTCACTAATGATAGAGTTTATTTTCAGTCAAAACATATCAATTTTGTTTCAATCTAAATAACTATTTAAATAACTTTATGCGATGTACGTGGAGACTATATATCTTAAAAATCTATTTTTAATAATAATGTTGTCAACAACTATGATTGGTGTTTGTTGTTCATCTTTATGAGTGAATTATAGTTACCACCGCAGGCAAGCTCAATATACAAGCTGCAAATTACAATTCAACTAGGCTGCAACCTCAAAAGGCAGAAAAAAGACAGGTAGAATGTTTATGGCAATCAATTATCTCACTTAAATTAGTCAAAGATGGACTTGAAGGATGCCTTTCTTCAAGCGTATTTTTTACCCTAAGTATAGAACCCCATAGTGTGGTGTAATGAAGTGTATTACTGTTATATTATAAGTATCTACCTATGAAACACCTTCTATTTAATGCATTTGAAAAAACTTGTTTTATAAAATATATATATATTGTATATAATATTGCAACACAATACAAATTCTTTCCGTGGTTTTTTATGCCTTTAAGCAAAATTTAGGCCCTGTACTAAATTCAAAAACGAACCCTTATTTAAATTTTATGCAGTCGCTTTCGTCTATAAAAAAAATATATACTATAATTACGTAAAACTCATTAGTACTTTTGAATATGCAGATTTTTAATTAACCCCAAATATTTTAGAATGAAATAAAAGACTTGAAATGACGACATTTATATTTGAACTACAATTTATATGACTTATGTCATTCGAGATTATGACAATATTTTGTAAATCTGAAATCTGTATTGTGTTAAAGGTAACTTTATTATAACAAAATCATTATGGCAAAAGATAAGGTTATATACGCGGCTTATTGTTTGGAAATGTCCTTTTAAATGTGAATCTGCTTAAGTACAGACATTAATATCTTTAGCAGCTTTCGGTTTTATCATAATAAATGTTTGCGTTGAGCTTAAAAAGTATTTTACATTTCTTATTTTCTCAGACAACTTTAAATTTTTAAGTATTATATATTTTGCTCATAACACTTTATACATTAATTTTTGCAAAATTGAGACAAAATTCTTCTTTATAACACACGAAAGCGAATAAAAGACAAAATATAATGAAATACTATCGATTTCCATATCCAGTCGGGGAAAGGTTATTTAATCTTAAATCGATCCTTAGCTAACAGCCGGTGGGTAGCATCCGGCAAATAATAATTAAATATTTTTAAGGACGGGAGAAATGTGAATGAAATAAATTTTCTACTCAAATGTAGGCTCTTGTTTTTAACCTACTGACTCATGATTTATTGTAGAAGATAGCTTCTCGTTTATAAATTTATTCTTGAACAACTTAAAAATCAAAGTGTTAATGAAGAGACTATAAAAAATTTATTTTGTTCAATTTTTCAATATAGCTTTTTAGTAAGTAATCATTAAAGTATTCGCCAATTATTATGCTATATTAATAAACTAAAATACTTGCAGATTTTATTCAGATTAATTTGAATACCACTGTTAATAAAAAGTATACCCCTTAAATGAATAAATTTCAGCCTTTCTCTCATTTCCTATTAATTTAAATTTAACAGGATTCAATTCTTTCATCTTAAAATAGAGAAAAGTTAAAGAGAACTAAACAAAATTCAGAAACCTCTTAAGGTGTAGAAAATAACGGGAAATTACTTAGGAACCACGGTTGGCTTTGCCGAGCAGAGTCAAAGGGCGTCGAGATTTCAATAGAAATAGAAATTCTTTGATGTAGGTATAAAAAACTCAGGTAAGTAAATCGTTGAATTGTATGTTCAAAAATATTTTGTACAATCAATATCATATAATATCAGTAGTTAATGTATTATCGTATGGATTGAAATAAATCAAATAAATTGTTAATTAATTATTGATTGAACGAAATAAGAGCATACAGGTTCAACCGGGATTACAGCTGCTACGTATCAGATTACCGTTTTAAATGGACCTTCTGGAACGCATGGCTAATGCAACAATTTATGCATCAAGTGATCTGCAAATTGGTGATGCTGTAATGGTTGTGTTGCGGTTTGTCTGCAACAGACATTATAATACTATAGAAACAGCTATACACAAAATTTCAGTTATGTAATAGCTCCAATTATAATTTAGATGTTTGAATTCATAGTAATTTAATAATTATCCATTAAATTATGGTAAAATTGGAGCTTAATGGTGGGGTTTTTATTAATTTTAATGTTAATACCGATTTAATGTCGATAAACTATACATAACCGTACTTTATGTTTCAACATTTTGTGCTCCAATTATATACTTATAATGTATAATTATTCAGAAATACATTCACTTTTATATGACATGAACAATGTTTTAAATAATTATTATAATATTATTAAAGTTATTAAAACGATTCGAATTTGATTCCTTAAGAAGTTATCAATTTACATCATAAGTCATCGTAGCGAGATGTTGAATCAATTAAAATACATTTAAGGGACCAAACACACCTGGCCGTGATAAACATCGCAACTATTGTCAAACTCGAGAAATTCGAACCTCAATTTCGACAACAAAAAGGCCATAATCGATTTTTGGTACACAAAAGGTGTATTATATTTGACAAGTCGACTGTACAAAAAGCTGTTTGCGGTAGAGATTATTTCGGATGAAATGAATGAAAGCAAAACACGATCCTGTGAATATGTTAGGCGTAATTCAAATCCGAAGAACACACTCGAGGACGGTTTTTAATACAACTTTTTTTATTTTACAAAGCAGTTTTTAAGAATCCATTCGATTCTTCTCAAAAATCAATTGAAAATGAATCAAATGTGATTGACATGAAAATAATGGTTTATTTACTACATGTCAAAGACAGAATCATATTTCTTTTGTCGTGACCAAAAACGATTTGTAATACAGTAATATAATAAGAGACCTTAAGATTTTTATCAAATTTCTTAGCATGACAACGATAAATAAATAGCTAAATGTTATGTGCTTCAATAGACTTTTGATTAATTGTTCAAAACTTAAAGACAGGAAACGTATGGTAAAGACCCACCCGGAGGCACATCATTACCTTTGTTCTATGTAGGGTCGTAGATAATGATTAATAATATAATTTAGCTCATGTCATCGACCCACATACCTCCTGAAAGTAAATCTTAGTCCAGGTGCTGTTTATCTGATCGCAGACCATGACCGGATTTTCCGATAAGAACAATTTGTTTTTAACCCCTTAAATTAAAAATTATGCTATCCATTATAAATCAAAACCACTTGAGAGGTTTCTATAAAAAAAATATAATTGACATAATTAAAGTATGTTTATTGATATTACATTCAATATAACAGAAATGTGAAAGCATGTGCGATCGAAAATAAATCCTATGGTCACTTGAGTACTCGATCAATGGAACGTCAGTGCAAAAACGTAGTCAAACAATCGCCTGAAGAGGACATACATCAAACAACAAAAACAGAACTAAACGGGCATACGAACGAACAGTATCATTTACGCAGCGATTTGTCATCGAGATTCAGGCAGGGGGCGGCTTTTTGGAGATCTCCTACTAATGGAACGTTTGTAAATTTTTTCTACAGTCTCTTTAAATAAAACGAATTACCAACTATACCATATACTATTTACCCCATAAAATACAATAACAGCATTAACACAATTTAAAATGATGGTTTTTGAAACTAAATTTGCTCGTGACGTCAGAATTTTTGTATTTAATTCAGATAATACAACTTAATGAAGGATTAATAGAAAAAAAAAGTGTTGTTTACATAAAAGAAAGAATCGTCTAAACCCGCGGTAGGTCCGGAAACTGGATTAACGCTTGTCAACTTGATGTACGACGCGTTAACGTTTGCAACTATGGAATGTACCCATTACGATCAATACGAGACTGAATAAACCATTATTACTTAGTAAATATATGTAATGCGATTAATATAAATCAAATGTATTGCAAGTTATAATTAACAAACAAGAAAATACTTTAGTTTATATAACCCAGTAAACCTTTGAATGTAACAAGTTTTTGTAAAGCTAACACTATTGTTATGTTTATTTGTTTCTGCATATTGAATTCATTGAATAATCATAGATATTATAGGTCTATGTCAGTTTTTAATTATTTCAAACAAGCAAACAGGGGTGCTATAGCTTTATTGTTTGTGCCGCTGCCTATTGTTACATTGTAAATTATGACTCGTTTTAACATGGGACTTACATCACAATGCCATGTTGACTATAATGTACAGAATCGAGATTTATGACCGGAACATCAATTTCCTCTCTACACTTATATTTTTTAGCTATTAAGACGTTTCCGATTCTAACATATTAAAATGTTAATTTGTTCTGTTGTCATAAATAAAGATAAATGAAATATAGTTTTAACTTATTACTTTCACATCTTAGAACGATACCTTTTTGTTTTGAAAATGAATGTCGTTAAATAAACAAAAAAAAAAGACATTCTTAAAGAGCCTATCTACCTCTATGCTAAATATCATTGCAATCGGTTCGACCCGGAAAAAGTAACTAATGACCAAAGTTACTTTCACATACAGAGTATTGGTATATATGTGTGTTTTAATTAAAACCTTGGGTTCCATTATATTTTTATTATTACAAACCCTTTTAAAGGAACAAAACTCAATGATAAAAATCTTAATAAGCTACCACTGCTTGAAATATTTTAATATAAAAAGACCATTCTTATGGCAATGTATGTTCAGAAATGACCCCCAACTAAAGTATGCTGAGCCATTCTTAAGCTTGGCCTAGACGTAAGAGAGGATTTATTGTTTAATCACAAGCTCTCAGCCACCGTGGTATTGCGTCGGTAAATTGTGGAAAGCTAAAATAAATTGAATGCGTCCTTTCCTAGATACGTCTTATAAGTATACATGATTTTGTTAATTTAAAATGCAGAATTGACGAAAAAATAATATTCCATATCTAAATGTTATAATTCAATCGAAGATTATTAATAACAAAGGTCTCAAGAAAGTTCTATTCTCGTAACGATTATGTGACATTTCAAGGATACATCTATTGATTTTGTATCTCTGGTTCAATACATACGATACACGTCTAAAGTCGTAGTTGTCAATGTGACGCAATAAGGTGAGCACAATTTGTTCTCTTTAAAGACAAGTATCCAATACATTAAGTTATAAGATGTTTCTAGTTAATATTATGTTCAATCAATACTAGAACTGTTACGAAATGATACTTGACTCCAGTTTTAATCTTTGTTTTATAATTTTTTCATATAATAATCTCCTTTCTAGTCTATGTATATATAAAAAATATATTTATATCATACTTTGCTTAAGGTAAACTACAACAGCTTACTAGTGAGTCAGCTTATTTGTGTGGTCTCAGTTTTTGATAAGATCACTAGACCCCTGGAACTTTTAATTCTCTTGGGTCAAAATACATAAGATACTGACCTACCAATAATCCTATTAGGGTAACATATGTGTGTCATATAATACAAAGAAATCCGAAGCTTCAATCCTATGAATCATTTGAAATTCAGTCTCTCAACCTGCTTGTTAATACAAAATACACATGGAAATAAATTATTTTAAATATATTCTAAGTGATAATAATAGTAGCATTGTTTTTAATTATGTCATTGCATACCATAAAACGGCACTTCCATTATACACATTATACAAAATAAACTAACAAAACGCTTGTCATGCTATTCAAAAGTAGATTAACATGTTCTATGTCAGTGATATTTAGCATAAAACACTGAAGGACAGATGCGATTTTACACAAATTCCAAAACAATCCCGAAAGTAATAACAGTAGCTAGTGTTCGAGATTACGTTCGAGACCCAGAACAAAAGGGAAGTCAATTTAGTAGATATACTTACGTTGTATCACAAAGGCTATAAGAATTTATTATAATGGAAGGAAGCTTACGCCTTTTTACAACCTTCTTGGAAGTCGATGAGAGTCCCACTGGAAACAATGTGAACTGTTGTGAGACTTAAAAAGAGCTACGGGGAGCAAGCGTGCCAACTTACAAAGGTACTCAAACGGTAGCAGCTCCATGATGTAAAAAGTTCTAAGTTCATATAAATATTGTTTTGTGTTTCTATGAAACAAATATGTTAACTATAATAACAGACGTAAAAGTAAAGATATATGGTTATGATTTTTTTAAAGTTCTTATTGTTCTTGATAAAATGCAATTCGCTTATTTCCATATATAACAATTATATAAAGTAAAAAGAAACGAAGTTTCATTAATCGGCTATATAAAAACCTTACTTTTTATTCTTTGTGCTTTCCGGTTTTCTATTATATGACCACAAATAAACTTCAAATATTCTTGTACATATACAAAATGGAAGAGAACACATTTGAAAATGTTCTATTTAAATGAGATCGGTATAAAACGCCTCAAGTAATATAATTAAGTCTCAATTACATCCATTTCACCTGCAGTGTTGAGTGACACAAATTTACGATTTTCGTTTTTATTTCCTTCAACTCAAAGCTCAATTTTAAATACCGATGAGTAACACAACTCGTGAGACGGTACCAAAATTCGGATATAGATGACGTAAACAACTGAACATCTCAATAGAAGGTCGGAATGGTATTAACATAAACATCGGTTCGATTGCGTACCAAACATCTCTCGGTCACAGTTTGAATAAATTATGCTTGTGTTGCCTTTACGTTGTCAATAATTTAAGAATTAAATTGTACTGAGCTCACTTCAAGGCTTTTTAGGTCCCGCGGGCATAGTTTGTGTGAGATGGACATGCCATGTCTTAGAAAGCATTGCGGTGATTAAATTAGAATAATCTATGTCATTAGGGTTATTTACTTAGCTGTAAGTAGTCTCCACGGAGACCAGTATAAGTGGAATAATTTCTAAGAATACAACAGTTATGGATATGTTATATCATCCTTACTATTGTCTGTCTTTCATGAAAAATATTTACGGATTAAAAGAAACTAACATTTTATAGGATAATAAAAACGTGACAGCAAAATAATGTATGAAATTGACAAAAACTCAGGCTTAAAGATCAAGCAATGACATGTCTTTAAGCGCCCTGTGGTGTTTTATTTCACGACACTTTTACCTCTAAAAGTACTTTAATCAAAAGGAAACCGACGAATTTAGTTCCCGTTACTGTAATAAAACACGTTACTGGATATCCAGTAAAGATCTCAGTGACATATTAAAGTGAACCTTTTATGTATGCATATCTGTTTTTATAACTGGTCTTAGGAGCACAAAATAATAACTCGACTTGTTTACCGTTCTGTATTAAAGCAAATCAGTTGAGTATATAATAGCGCAATGACAAGCTAATGATAACATATATCTCAAAGGTTTATAATATAAATAACGCAAGCTGACGCTTCGGAACAGCATATTAATTGGTCAATAAATTTGTCTTAATTTAAAACGAAACAGTCAGAAATTTAAAAGTCAAACTATTAAAAGTAATTAAAAATTTAACCTCAATTTTTTACTTCTTGCATATAAGTTATTATTTCGACCTATAGTTATGTTGGATCTGATAATTTGGACCTGTAGTTTCTCTAAATTTAGATCTAAAAAAAATATATGTCTTTTATAAGTTCTAAGTCTTCTGTCCGTGAAGAATAAACATAATTTAAAAACAGGGTTGCGCTGCGCCAAAGTTATAATATACGTTCGCGATTCAAAATCCAATAACCTGCTGACCAAAGAAAAAAAAATTATAATAACAGAATACCCCAATACTAAAATAATAATCCGAATCAAAAATTAGAAAGCAAATTGAAAGTTCCTTACAATTTGGCAGGCAGATTAAAGGGACATAATTTTTGTCTTAGCAAATTGAATTCCGGATCTTGCTAGGAGATTGACTGACCACAAATTGGGGATTCGTTGTCAAGAAAGATAACATCTGTGGAATCTCATTACTGCAGTACATTCGTCCCGATCCCGACCTTTATATGTTCCGTTTAGTTTGCCTTTGGAATCTTCGAGGCTTAGTTACTTTGAGATCAAGTTTGTTGTTTTCCGTAAAACAATTTGGATTAACAACCTTGATGTGTAGCTGAATAAAAGATAGGTTAATCCTTAAGTATATCTTTACACTGTACAAAAAAGTTGTTAAGCTTTTATTTAGACTGTCTTTTAACTTTTTTTTAATATTACAAATACGAGCCAATATTTCGTCAATTGTAATTAAATCTAGAATGACCTACTTTTGTTATATACCTACCATTGTCAAAATATAACTAGTACAAGTGATCAAGAAAGGATACAAGGATTTATAAAAAGCGTAATTCAAAATTACGCTTTTTTATTCAATTCATTCATGATTTTATGCCCTAACAAAGATTTTCAATTATTGTTTTCTCAATGACTTATGAAAGCATTCGCTCAAAATCGATATCAAATTAGAAGTTGAAAGTCGTTTTTATTCAGTAAAAGTCTCATTAAAATCCATCCAACCGTTGTAAAATGTACCCGAGATAAATACTTATATAGATTAAAAAATATATCTTGCTATTATAGGAAATAAATCTAAATAATATTAATTTTTTTAATCCATTTTACTTTTTATATTTAATATTTTTGCTATACTCTACTTAAAAAGACTAAAATATTAAATATTAAAATGATTAATTGAAGTCGTAATTGAAAAATGACTTTAGAAGGTGTTAAACAGAGTTTACAAAGTACAAAGGAAATAATATATTTAATAAAATTTTCTAAAACAGAATATGATGATCGTATATGTTTATATATTTTATACTAAAGATTCATTGAACGCGCAATCAATCAAATTAAATTCACTTTAAATTCATCATTCAAAAATATAATGAAATTGGATTAAACTTAAAAGTAAATTAATATGATAATTAAATTGAATGAAATAAGGAGTGATTTTTGTAAAACTAGGCATGAATAAATATAGTATAACATTGGATTCAGAAATTACAGTGCTATTGTTCGAAAGATTTGTTTCGTTAAACCAAATATACAGCGCTTTAACTGTGCACGATTGTACCGCAGACTGTAAAGGATCCGAACGGAAAATTAAAAAGCAAAACGAGGACCGTTTCCTAGCCATTCTTTTTAATTTTTTTTCCACGCGATGGGCGATACGATGTGAAATCATTAAAATTTCTAAGGACGTATTTGTATGAATGTGCAGGCTACGCTTTTGATGTATTTTTTAATAAGACCCTCCTTAAATATTTTATATTTTTTGTCAACTTATGATTTGTAATTTAACTTACAATAAGGACACACACAATACAACATACCAAATTATTTGATGATTTTATTTAGTAAGTATTCGATATTTCTGTGTTAATTCGATGATAACTTGTATATTAGTACATTTAAAATATTTTGACCAGAGCCAAAGAAAGCCGAATTATTTTGCCATTCATACAACATACACAAATCCTTATACATTTCAAATTTATGCGATGAAAGTTAGAATACTGATATAGAATTTTCAATGAGTTGACATTAATTCACTAAATCAAAGTAGAAAAGATATCAATACATAATCTGGAAAAACAATATTTCACAATTGAGATACTATTTTTATAAGAAACAAAATATTGATAAGATGTTTCTGTGCATTTATTACTTTTTTAAATAATACATGTTAGAAAAAGTCCATCCTAAAAATAATAAAGAAACAGAATCGTTGCACCCCATAAATATTCCAGTAATCCTCTTAACATAATGTTAAAGTAAATAGGATTTTGGGCGCGAACCAAATTAAATACACGCATAATATTCATAATGGTAATAAACGAGCAACCATTAGCAAACCAAATTATATAAAAAATGAACCAAAATGTTTTTATTGTATAAATACAATACCAATTTAGTTCATTTGTGGCATTTTTACGTAAATATAGACTTAAAACAACAAAGAAGAGTAAAATAAATTAATTATTTATTAGAAAAAAAAACAAAAATCAATTTATCTCGCAGGGAATAGTTGTTTGATTATTTCCTAAAAACTGGCTGCTTCTCAGTTACTAATACGTCCAACTGTAAGCACAAGTTTGCATCTTAACACTACATACAAGGCGTCTCCCATTTCTCATTAAATAAACTAAAGTACCTAATATTAGAATGTAGGAAGAGGTATACATGAAATAATATTAATTACGCAAAATCGTGGTAAGCATACGTACGGTTTATACATAAAAAACGTAAAAATTATCAAAAAAGATACATAATTTAAATAGAAGTTGTAAATTATTTATAATTAACCTGATGTTTAGAACTATACTGTTATTACTTTAAAAATATATTTTTAAATATGATTTCTATGTACATATACAGTTGTATAAGAAACAGAAAAATTTTGATATCTACAACATATCAGTAGACGAAATATGGTATTTTTTACAAAAAGAAAATTGAAATTTAGACGGATTCTTTTATAATCTTGTGATTTAATGTTCAAAAACGGTAAATATATAATTTTAAATTAGCCATTAAGTAACAATCAAAACGATTTTACATGCGCAAGCAATGAAAATATTTATAAAAATTACAGAACTTAGAAATTTTTACTTCTAACCATTTTTAAATAAATCTATTCATCGATAAATATTAATATTATTCTTATTATGTGATACAATAAAACAATGACTCATATATGACTTGTAATTTCTAGGAAAAAAAATAACAATAAAATATCTATGTATATTAATTACTTTTCCGAGCCAAAAGTTTAATATATTAAAATGTATTAAAGAATGACAAGAAACTAATTAACTGCCAAAAATTATTCACGTATAAGACTCCAATTTAAAGACCTTTTGTTAGCGAAAATACTTTCGTGGGCGGTGAAACAAATGTGGGGAATTTACTTAATTTATCGTTAACTGTATCTTAGTATATAAATTGGCAATTTCCTCGAGCCTCGCCGTCATCCGATAAGATTTATGCCATAAAAGATAACTACGAGACCAGTTTTTTTAAATCTAATGTAATACTCACTTCTAACAGTGACAATATTAATATAAGAGAATAGAAATAAATCGATTCTGGCACAGAGATTCATTGTATGAAATAATTGGGTCTTTCAAACTTAACTATACGTATTTTTATTGAAACAAACACATTCAATGAATGAATGATCTTTAAATAATTAAATATGATAAGTACTGGGACATAACTTTTCTGTTCATAATATTTCGCTGTAGTAACATCTGTATGGCAGCTGTATGACCTATTAAAATGTAAATTACACATAATTATAAATTTTGTGTGAACCTAACGTGTTTTAATATCAATATTAAATTTTATTACTATTTGTGAACTATTTATTTTATAAATGGTGCAGAAACCGCGGATGTTTATGTCAATATATTTTTGGACAGAAATTTAAAAATATTTTTTGAAAATACTTCACTAGATGTGTTTGTGACAAAATTAAAATTAATATCAATCATATCCGCTTTAAAGACGTATTTTTAATTTAGTTTAACGTTGAAAGAAATGATACACAAAAATGATTTTAACAATATAAATTTCTATATGTACTGTACATACATGTACTTAGAGTCTTTAAGCAATTGGCCAGTAAGGAGTTTCCATTTAAATAATTTCTCGAATAATGGCTCATACGTGTCCAAGTTAACCCGTATTTTTCTTTCACTCAAAAAAGAACACTAATTTTGCCTATACGATGTCCTTTTTCGAAATCGATGAAATTAAACAAAGCAACTATCAAAAACTATATCATTATTAATTTACTTTTCTTCATATTATGTATTTACTTTATAAAAAGATGTTTGTTATATTTAATCATGAATTATTATAACCATACCATATACGATATTCAAACCAATATAATGCTACATTGATATACAAAACAATAAATGATTATTATTAAAAGAAAGAAAAAACAAGAAAATATCAAATGTACTTCAATTGAACACAACTAAAAATACCTCCGACTAATAAATAAGTCAGAAGGATATTTGCATGGTTGGAAGTAGAAAGAAGTCGATATCGGCAATTATGAATTGTTAAGAGTCACGACATTGCGATTTATCCCAGTTTACAGGTTAAACGGCAATCTATTACTAGCTTTTGTATATAGCGGGTTAGTAGTTACCATGAATTATTCGGAATATAATTTAATCTGTGCACATAGTTCGTTATGCAAAATATTTTATAGCATATAATCCGCTATTTTACGTAATCTGATTCCTTGTAAGTCCAATTCTAGGCAACAATTAATATCACCATTAATACATATTTTATTTTAAAAATACTAGTGCCCTGAAGGCATATCGTTCCATTACAAATTCCATTTCATTCACATTAGTGATATATTCTTCGTCGTATAACGAAATAAAGCGTATAAATATCAAAATTACATAGTCGGGTGCGTAAATAAAAGAAAATGTGATTGCATTCGCAGCGTGGTTGGATAATTGAAAAAATGTCTCCACGATTGTTGGCAACGTCTGAGGCAGCCTGTAATGAGATAGGATTACCGGGCTCTGTTATTGCAACTCCGTCGCATAATTTCATCGAGCCATTTGCCATTCAACTTATGCTTTGTTAAGTTTATGGAAAAAGTTATGATGCATTGTAGTAATGTCGTTGTTGTTATGAAAGTCATATTTTTATGCCACTTATTCATTTTATTATTGTACTATTTTATTTCTTATCCTTTGATAATGATTTATACAGACAAATATTATTTGGCGTTAACAGAAGCTTATTGTTATGTTCTTATTAAACATAAATGTTAGTAGCTTTGTGGTCTTTATATATCCATATTTGCTTTCAATTGTTAATCCCGTAAAAAATGTTTTGTTATATTGATTATAACTTTAAAGGATCTTTTTAATTTATTCATTGTATTAAAATAGCACTATCTAGTCCGTAGAATTGACGAAACGCCTGGATTAATGTTTTTATACCAATTAATATGGTGAAATGTATTTGTATATGTATGTATATTCCATTAAACATTACTGTCGTTGTAAGTACTGCAGTGCATAAACAGTGTTGTAAGTTCTTTACAGCTAGAGTTCTGAAAAACTTTGCAAGTATAAACTGATTTATTATTAACACCATAATTTCTTTTTACGCTAATATTTCGTGAAATTTTAATGTGAAATTACAGTCAAGGTCGTTCAAATGAAGATATATGTTTATAGAAATTTATTGTTGCTTTTCTTATGTTTAAACTCCAGAACAAAAACTTAAATCAGGAAAGAATTCTACGATTGTAGAAGCTACCAAATGTTTAAATGAAATAAGTGATCTCATACGATAAAATGTGTTAGTTATTCCTTAATATATTTAGAACATTTTATACATGTGATTTCATAATATTAAAGACTTTCTACTTTACATACTTTTATGTATACGTGTTTATTTAATTCTAAGAAATTTATATTATCTGATAGTACTGAATAAACACAGTTTACCATAGATGTATATAGCATTACAACTGGAATTACTTTATACTTTCACAAAAAATACTGTAAGTAAGAAAAGTTTCTTTTCTTCACAATTTCATTTTATTGTAAAGAAAAATACAAATATTATTAAGATTTAGCAGTACAGTACGTTATATCAAATTTTCAAAACTAAATTACGTAAATATTCAAAGTCACGCTTTTCCAATACTTTATAGATAAAACGTGTTCTAAAATAAAACTTTGCATCAAGTGTTTTTTTTTGTCTTATTCTAGCTAAAATCAATGGAATGCAACTAGTATTCTGTCTAGCTGGACATTCTTTTCACAGAGAGTTTTTTTTAGTTCTTTTCACAGGAGAGCTATAAATGATTCTGACATAAATTGCTTTTCTTCTATATAGATTCTATTGCTTCTTTTTTTTTATAGAGATAGACATATGTAGATGACGTTAGTCTAACTCATCTACTTTTTGAAACGTGAAATAATATTATATTGCTCATTTAGTATTCAATTCTACTAATTCTAATCTAGCCTTATTGAATAATGCAATATCTTATAAGATGGTTTGCAAAATAACCATTTCGCTCTTTTATTGCCTTCCAACTGGAAGTCATTTGCAGCAATTAACCGTAGTTGGAGCGTTTAATGAACCAATTATGATGATCCCTGCTAGATATGAGCGGTTTGTTTATCTTGCAGTTATTTTCTCTTACAACTCTAACTAAGAAACTAGACGTATATGAGTAATATATAAAGTAAAAGTCTAAGTAGATATATCTAACACATTAATTATGGCATATTAGACACAAATTCATGTGTGTAGAATTTATTTCTATTTTTTACTCTTATATATTCAGTTCTATATAGAAACATGCAATAGAACTATTAATTTATTATTATTAACTGGTTATTTATCATTCACTTGATGCAATCGATTAAGTATATTATCTTTATCTTTGAATAAAAACCAACGACAAAAATAAGAAGTTCTAAAGTTTCAGAACTATTTACGTTTATTAAATTCCTTATGTCAAAAAAATAAAGCTATAACTATTTTAACCTCAATAATCCCTGTTCTATTATTAATACGTCTTGGACTATAATTGTTACTAGAAAATTCTTAGTCCTTCAATAGTTATGATCTAATTTGCTACCCAAATGTATGTCACCAGATCTGTCATCTCTATTTGTAGCTTGTTCTAGTGTGAGTGGTTCTCAGCTTGATATTCGTAAATGTTATTGATCATTGACCTATTTCTGCAAAGAACCAACTATGAGAAACGTTTTTCTATTTATTGTCTTTATGGCTTTCTCACCCGTAGAGTTTTTATTTTCGAAGAGGAATTAAGATAATTGCAATATACACGACATAATTGACTTTACTGAATACGATGTCTGATGGCAATTTTAAACTAATATTTAGTCACTCATTTTAAGATACCTTCATTCATAAAACAATATTTTATGTTATGTCAAGTGCTCTAAATAACTGTCGGTAGCGTTTAGTTTCAGAATAATTTTGTATGTTAAATGCGAAATATTTATGACTAATCTTAATTAAAGAAAGCTATGTATAATAATAAAAAACCATACATAAGATTTTTATTTTTTTATTATAACCTAAAAACACGCTTTTTTATTGTAACCTGAAGTTCTATCAAACACTTCTAAAACTATATTTTTTATAAACTAAATTGATCTCTTTTTTGAGTTTGTTCTTAATAAAAGATATCTTTGTAATACTCGTAATGATGTAAATATTTTATAAATTAAAAAATAGATATACTACCAAAACTGAAATCGCCACCTTCTTTATCTTTAACAAATGCCACCGAAGGGCTATTATTTACTTTGTATAAGACGGATTGCGTTTAGCAAGGAAAACAATTTAATGGAATATTCTGCGGTGGTCGACAAGTCACTTAAGCGTTACCCGAGAAGCCCGTACGCTGTTTGCTTTGTAACACAATATGTTGGACAGAAGCTCTGCAAAGCTTTGTCCTGGTTTCTATTTACTCTTGTTTAAATTCTTTTTTCGCGTTTTTAATTTTTCCCATCATGGACCATGCGTATTTCAACTTCTCAGTCTGTTATTCTATCCTAATAATATTATGGGAATGGCCCAATCGACTTCAATAAAATAAAATATAATTTTAGCACGTCACTCGTATAATTTATTGTCATCCGACAAACACTACTATTTTTAGACACGTTTTACTACTTGTATTATTATCCGGCCGT
>DVQO01000424.1:0-17335 GCA_018231785.1 Danaus gilippus | reverse complement strand
ATACTCTCAGAAAGTACATATGACTCCGAAAAATCACATTGGTACTTGCCAGGTTAGAACCGGCGCCCTCGGCAACGAGATTCGGGCCCCTTACCCACTAGGCCACCACTGACTTCCAAACGAATAACACGAACGTATGTAATCTAATTCATTAAATCGTAATTAAGAACAGAGTTCAGATATTAAATTTTGCATTAGTGTAGCAGATTTAATATTGTGTGAAATTTTTAACAAACATTTTAATTTTATAAAGCCACGCGTTTAATAATGCGGGGCCAACGACCGGCAAATATGGTTTTCATAAATATCTCGATAAACTTTCCATACCGAAGTTCAATATAAATTTTAAGTTGAGTATGTTATGATATTTGAAAATGATGTATGATGAAAAACATAATTAACGAAGAGAAACAAACCAATGCATTTGATTAGGAGAAAAAATAATAATTTAAGAATAAAAAAGTAAAGCGGGTTAAGAAAATAAACTAAATTTCTTTTACTGAAATAGCTTATGGAAATATCAAAATTAAAAAACAAAAAGTAAAGTGCATTGAGGGTAAATGGAATTCTTTAACCGGTTAAGGTTATAAAGTATAAGTGTAAGTCTTTATTCTTCTTTAATATATTTTCTTATTTATATATACCTATAAAACATTTACGTATATGAAATTCTGAATGTACATAATTTTGCAACCCTACCGGATATAAATAGTTAAATGTTCTGCTGTAATACAATTTGTAGTAAACCATGATCCCGATTCTAAGGTCGCATTATCGGATTGAAAAAAAATATCGCAAACTTCAGTTGATATACAAAATGCTGGCTTGATGAAATATATTAAAGTTGATATTAGTTTGAACGAAGAGGTTGGTACGAGGGCGAGTTTTACAATGTTCATGTGACGGTGAAACCTTTTTGTTGGGTCCTTTGTGCAGAGTATCCGGATGCCCTGGGGGAATGGCCACGATTTCTATTACACCAGTTTTCAGAAGAAAATTACCACCAGTGAGCTAAAATAGTTTTTCTTTTTACAGAAACACCATCAAATATTAGTTTAATTATTGAGAATGTATGTATCATTCCGAATGGTTAAATCTAAGTAAAACAATTATATTGAAATTAAAATAATATGTGCAATAAAATGCATTTAGAAGATATGGCTATAAATGATGCAATAATGTCAGGTCACGTTTGGACAGTATTTTGAGTTGAAAGTTGTGCACCAGCTGTTTTTAGCGGAGATGCGATCTACTTTTGAATAATTTTCTCTTCAATTTTAACGTTTCCACTAAAAACATCTAAGGTAAATGTTTAATAAAAGCTCAAAGACTTTTTTAATACAATTCGTAATAAATTACTGGAATAAATACAAATTGTGTATTTTAAAATTGGTAAGTCATAAAACGCCATAAAACAATAATATTATTAAAATTTATAATATTATTGGAATTAAATAAAATACGTGCAATAACTGTCCCGCATTGTTCTGTAATGTAGATTACGTGTCATGATAAACAGATCTACATTGTATGGATATTTAGCTATCGAAATTACAAGGTATTATACCAACGATTCCAGCAAATGGTGTCGTTTGTTGAAAATATTTGTCCAATGGTAATGCCAGGTGATTCTGTGAGCTCTGGTAACAATACAGTAAAAACGTTCGATGTAATTATGATCATTTTGCCTGCCATTTCATTAACAGTAACGGCCATCAGCGTTTTACAATGACAATTAAATCAATAGTTTTTTTTTATTTGCACAAGTTGTTTCGATTTCCGACGTTATTTAAATAAGATAATTATAATTTATATGTACTTTTGTACATTTCCTTTAGGTACTTCTGTAAAGTTTATAAGAGACTTTTTCTGTAAGAATTTTATAGCAGACGAAGAGAATACACATCCCAAGTATAGTATGAGGGTTCGAGTGAATTTTCTGCTCTGGCGCGCTCCGAGATGAAGAGACCTCTAGAAAACTAACTAAAGCTGTACATATAAAGTTCAAACAGAATGTTCATTCTTTGAGCTCCTTTATAAAATACGGTTAAAACGTCACACACCCATTGTTTATATAAAATGTTTATGGAAACATCGTAAACTACTGGTATTTACTATGTACCAATGTAAATATAATTACTAAATAGAAATACTTTTTATCATTAAAATATACCTACTTGTTTGGTATGTATATATGAGTTTGGTTTATGGAGATATGTGGGATATTTCGCAACTTTCAGGAGTATTGAAAAGTGTAGATAGTAATCTCAAAACCGATTATGATACATACTAAATCTGTCGCATTACAAAACAATAAATATTACTTTATATCAACACTTTTGTTCACTAACAAACACAATACCATCAGCACAACAAATCCAGACCATGGTAATATTTGCGTATGTTTCAAATTCCTCTCGCATACGAACGAGCGTTTCACCTGCCATAGTTTATTACCTATTCAACATTCACACAAATAAAAATGTATATTGTATAAGCGAATGGCGAGTGGCGAGTTTGATTTACGAGGGAACGGGCGGCCGGTTGCGTCGCGAGTTGAATAATAACATAGGCTTCACAGACAAACAGAATCCTATTGCTTTATTAGTATTGCCTCTATTAATATTATTTACAGTATCAGTTTGCTTGGAAATTGCTCACAAACAAAATTAAATATCAAGAAGATACATTTGACTTCATTTATTTTCGTTAATGAATCTCTGCTAGTATTTATATTATAAAGACAGTAGTGGGTTGGTGTGTGTGCGTGTTACTACCACACACCAACTCTACCGAAGCGTTTAAAATACAAAAAATGAACCTGATTACCTAATACGTGAACAAAAATTATATTACTTTGGTACTTTCTTCAATACGAATAATAGGATACAAAACTTTTAAATGCAATGGAAACTGCGAATAGCTATCCTATATTTCATGTGCAATCTTAACTAGTAGCTATTTATATTTTATAACAATTTATATCAATAAATTGTCAATAGTCATATATGAATCGGAATAGCAAGCAAAAACGAATATCGAATGCTCTTTATGGTGACCTATGGAATCCTTTAGATTCACCTTTGGATTGCTTTTTTAAAAATTCCTTAAGGGCTCCCTCATGTTCAACACGATTCCGCTTTTAAGTAAACATTTGAAGAAGGCTATGTTTTCATTGTCAACTACTGTAGTCACTCAAAAACTTTTCTAAAAGCCATTTTGCCATTATACATTTATGGCATTACCTTGAAACTATCACTGTTTAGTAAATAAATTTCCTACTTATGGCACGGACATGAAATTATAGACGTACGTCTCAGAGGTAAGAGGCAGTGTGATCGAATTTCATAAAGGCAGCAACTTCGAGCCAGTATTTAGGAATAAGAACGAGTGAAAGGATATTTTCATGTGCTGTGTATGATATTCAATCAAAATATCGATAAGAGCATATAAAATTTTATTTTTTGCAGATTCTTTCACAAGTTCAGAGTCAACAAAGAGTGCACATAAATAAATGTCTTTTAATATAGAATATATTTGTAGTCGTAAGTATTTTTATGTGTATTTGTTAGGAAAAATCCTAATCAACTAATGGAATGAGCTAAGGTTTCATCAATAAAGATCCAAATCAGAGAAATCCCAAACTCCGTGATCAAGTTATTTATCCTAAATGTAAATGTTAACGTAAGTAATATTAAAGGAGTTTTTAGTGCACATAAAAATGAAAGCAATTAGAACCAGATGCTTTCAACAATATAAAAGCTGTTTCGAATTATTTTCAATACGTACAATATGGATGCAATTAAGAGTACGGAGTTGTGCGCTATGAGATTTGTTTGTTATGAACAGGTGAATTTATTATTTTCTTTATCGTATCGTGTATACTGTATGTTATATAAAGGGTTTGATTTATTAAGTTATTATGATTTACGTATTTGATTTTTAAAGAGCTGGGTAAATAGAAATGAACATGACGTTGTAGTTTTCTCTCGAGGATGTGCTAAGTGGTGAATTAATGATTGATCACTTACGGCGTGGTGAAGGTAGACTTTTTCGGCATAATTTGCTGAAAAATGTTTTTATTTGTGTGTAAGGTTTCTATTATAATAAATCATTATAGTATACAACAACTCTTTAACCAGTAATTGATAGTCATGCAAGTTATTTTTGATCAAAGTACCTGTATACGTAAATTATTATATTGTCAATACAATAAAGAAGAACAGAAAATGACTATGAGAGGAATTTGTTGTAAAAAATAAGATAAAAGTTTTAAGAAAAGTAGAAATTTTATCCCCCATAATGAGATTGATTTAAGATGGAATACTAACGGATTAGGTAATTTTTATCGGTTTGTATAGCTCCTGTGCTCGAGGAATGGAGCAGATGTTGTCTGCTAACAAGAAAAACGAAAACACTGTGCTAACGATCCTCCGAGGAAGATACAAATACTGTAAGAAATATTTATGGAGGTTTTTCGAAATGGAATCCCTGAGGAAAGCGGCGACCGAGTGCCCTCCGAAAGCTAAGGAAAACACGTTTCAAATCCCACGCCACGCATAATTCTTAATACAGGGATTATAGAATGGCTTCTTAAGGCTTGG
The DNA here is from genome assembly GCA_018231785.1 of Danaus gilippus. Taxonomy (NCBI): domain Eukaryota; kingdom Metazoa; phylum Arthropoda; class Insecta; order Lepidoptera; family Nymphalidae; genus Danaus; species Danaus gilippus. Next base: position 12,731 of record DVQO01000424.1, on the reverse strand, counting down.
GTGCCAAAAGAAAGATAACAAGCAATTAGTGTGTACTGTGAAAAATTTTAGTTACATTAAAAGAAATAAATTTAGCTAAATTCGCTTACTTTGTGTTGTTTATTTGAGTATTTACTTTGGTGTATCTGTTTTTGATTAACAAAAAATTTAACTAATCAATTAGATCACTATGTTTTATTATGTATTGTTATACTATTCAAACAATAACACAATGATTTATAACAATGTGGATTTGTATTTTGATAATAATTAAATAGCTATTAAACATGAATGTTATGTTACTTGTCGTACTTAATTTGTTAATTATTTAAAGCGATTCATGTATGACTGACATTACAGTTTGGGCTAATAATTTGTACATTGCATGTGTATTGTATAATATGTTGGTTTTGTTTATTGTTTTTGTTTTAGTACAAGTTGGTTGTTCTAAATGATATAGAAAAGAAAGAGTAAAGTTAATTTATCTGTGTCATTTGTTGAAATTAATATATATTTTTTGTTAGTTAATGGTTGATAATAACGTATTTATAACAGGTTGCTTGAATGGGTTCCGTACCTTTGTAACGAATACATCAGGGCGTCGTAAATATTGCTCAGGACCATAAAATGCATTAGTAAAGTCTGCTTTGAGTAATGTCAGCCCAACGAGCTTTCACGAGAGAAATAAAATTCTGCAAGTGCGTAAAGTCGTTGGCCGTTTTCAGTGGTAGTCTTGCTACCTTCTAACTTGTAATAATTTCTGAATAAAGCAAAATGTAATTTCATACACCTCGCTACTTTTCATTTTAACGAGAACATATCATTTATAGTAATTGCATATATTTGGTATAAATAATTATGTATGTTTTGTTACGAAATCATGGACTTTCGTAATATCATATAGTTATACAAATTATTTATATAATTATAATACGATAGTAAAGTTATAACTGACATCAATGACCCAGCAAATCAGATAGCAAAATCTACAAACCCAGTTAAAATACGAAAATATATTATAATATATACATTATAATGTAATGTATGAGGTTATATTGACGAATTATGACTGTTAATATTTATTATTTTTCATATATTTTATTTTGGCATTTTGTCTGGTAATACTAATAAATATTACTGAATAAATATGGTGTTATACAGTTACATATTTACTGTTTACTTCTGTTTATTGGTCCATTATTAATAAAGAAATATATGTACCAGATTTATTTCAAAATTTGTTGTTTTTGAAAAGAGAGACGCTAACATCAATAATGTCGCTTCCTTCAATAAGTTCCTTGATATTTGAAAATGAAACATCAATTCTTCTAAATATTCTTGTGTTTCTCGAATGTTTTTCATAATCACATTCTTCAACGGTCCGCACTCACTGAACTCTGCTGTCTTATGTGGAAGCGTCGCATTTATACCAAAATTAAAACATAGTTTAATTCTCCTTTTAAAAAGCCTTTGGTTTCTTTGTACTTCTAAAAATAATCATGAATAACAATAAGTTTTTTATAATAATTGATGACTACCTCAAGTTATGTTCATGTATCATCGATTATAAATGCTGATAGAAGCATATATATAATTGTAAAGTTTGCTATTTCTTAGTCATGTAGATATAATATACGGAACATTTATTTCCCATTGCTATAAAATTCAACGTCTACTTTTTAGTAGAAATATTTCAAACTAAATATCATTTCATATTAAAAGGTAGAAAATATTAACTTGTCTTAAAATGTCTTAATAAACAGCTATACGAAGGTAAGAAATGAAAGTAAATAAAAACTGGAAGTTTGTATAAAAAAATATAAATATATTGTTAATAAATTTGGAATATCATAAATAATATGTACTACTTATAATATTTGTTATTATTAATATTTATTATTAAAATAAAACATATTAAATAAAAAGTATTAATATGCCTGTGTGGATATACCTTTGTGATATTTGTTATTGAAAAGTTTCTTTAAATTACTGCATGAGCAATGTTAATTAAGTAATGGATCCTTGGGGTGTAATCGCAAAGGGATGAACTTAATTAATTAATGGCTATTCATCTCTAACTTTAATGTGATGGGTTTAGTCTATGATATAATTTACCTTGATTTGATTAATTAAATTAATAAGTCATTATATTTTTAATATAAATAAATTAAATTATAAAACAAACCATTCATATACAATATGTATGTTCACAAGCTAAATAGTCATTATTTGATTGTTATAACTAGTAAGTTATTTCGAAGCAACTGTATAATGAGAGGAAAGTCTTAAAAGTAAGAACCAACTTCGTCGATTGTATTTCTTAAAGTTTGACAGATAATAACAATGAACAAACAGTTCAGATTGTCAAATGTCTTCGAGCAATATCTCTATTTTGTGATTTTCTTAAAAAATTCTTTAACGTGTTCTTCATTTCATGAAACAATGCCTCGTTTTTATGACAAATAAAAAAATTAGATTTGTTGTGCGGAACAATTGGCTTTACTTTAAACACGACCGGGAAACTCGTCGCTCAAGAGCGGAAGCGAGAATTTTAGCTTTTCCCTATAATTTTTTTTGTCGTACTTACATCTAAAACAAAGCGTAATGACCCGCACGGCACGCATTTGTTCACGAACAATCCGAATAGGCCATTTTTCATCTCGAACAATTGAGGGCGGAGCTCCGACACAATTGGCAGAGTATTTTGTCAAGCATTTGTCGCACAAGCGAGGTTTGAGTATACGACATTAAAAGTGCACTCCACACTGCTATAGAGCTTACTTAATCATAGTTTCTGAAAAATTATCGTGAGTTATAGTTTAAACGATATAGTCATTAAGTGCTTTTGTAATTTTTCAAAGTCAATAATAACATCAAAAGCCTATGCACTTACATTTTCAAATTATTATTATGGCTTACATTTTTATTTATAAACTAAATGCCATCTTATTTTAAAATTTATTTTTCAAAAGATTTAATAATAAAAGCTGCATTTGTTAAGGTTGTCCTTAAACAGTTTTTCTCTAAATTCATGTAATTTTAATTTCCCTATATCCTAAACATAATCAAAGAGAAAATAAGGAAATGTAAACAAAAATGTAAACATATACCTAGCTAATATCGTGTTGGTTTATGTATGTATGTTTTAAAAGAGTATAGCATAAACAGTATATTATACTATATAGTAATTACTAAAGAAAACATGCATCAAATGAACTACATTAATATAAAATAGTTTTCAGGGTAAAGATAGACTGTGTCATAAATTCGACAAAGAATATTTCCAGACAAAAATAATATCACTATTATTAATCACCTCGAGAGCGTATTGTCCATAGCGATACTCATAAAATCTCGCCTCTTATGATTTTCATAGCGGCTGAAGGCATTACGTCGGAATTTTTCGTTTTATTTTATGGTGGCGCGTACTGTCACGAAGAAATATTGGCTCTGTGGAATAGCTCGTAAAGAAAACAGTTTCCCTTCAACGTTTCTACACACCGTAACTAGCTGCAGCCTTTTCATACCTTTGCTGTCAGTCTTTATACTCACTAGTCTGTTCAATAAACGTAATTATTTCATACTTCTCATTCGTTCCATTGAACGATTGAGTAATTTAACTGAATGTGAGTGAATTTCATAGTCGAGTTACTTTTAGTATAGAAATGGTTGATTGTGGTTGGGAGTCGTTTTGCCGGTTCACTTCTCCGATCCCATTCCTCGCACGTCATTATTCACCTTAAGTGGACAGTTTGTGTAAGGTTAGATGTAAGGGAAATCTCTTCCCGAGCAATCCTATAAATATTACTTTATATTTTGTCTATTCATTTTTGAAACTATAAAATGAGACGGGGAAGTATGCTCGTTATTATGTCAATAACCAAAAATTATATTAAATGTAAATTGGGTTTAATAATGCTTTTAATACTCGAACAATAGTTATGTAGAATAAAGAAGCCAGTAATATTGTAATTTGAAGTTAATATTTGGGACAGTTAATGATTTAATACTGTTCATTTGGCGAAAGCATTATTTTGATATATTGGATTATTATAATTATGTTCAGGAGTTAAATTAAAATGTTTAAATGATATGAAATTTATGATTTAATAGTTGTTAGATTTGTTTGAAGTAAAACTTTATTATTTTTATAGGGTTATTATAACAGTCAGGAGATATTTCCTTGATTTGTGTTTTTTTCTTACGTTAGTTGTAATTAAGTGGTTTTTATAAATACAACATCTAGTCTAGATTTCAAAATGAGATTTTTAACATAATACAAACATGCTACGTACGTTATATCTGTCCACAAATTTGTATATTTCACATACCTAAATATGTTGAGTGACTGATTGTTGTGTTCCAAATTGTTTCTTTTTGTTCAATAAATGTTTGGTTGCTAGAATATACTACGTTCCGTTAGAAGTGATTCAATTTTCAAGCAGAAATGTGTAACAAATTCTTAAGGATGTCTCGAGCTGATAAAAAAAAGATTGGTTTGGAGAACTCTTTGACTAGCAGTTCATTCGGGACGGCTTAACTTGTGCTTTCATGATTATGACTCCTTGGTTCATCATATCATCATCAATAGCATGAGAGATTTGTATATTAAATAATTTATTAATTCAGATCATGAACGTTATAGCAACGTGAACTTGATGGGAGTGTACTTTTGATTTACAACGTGAACTTGATGGGAGTGTACTGTGATCTCTTTAAGCAAACAAGATTGATTTATTTTCGTAATACACGTGATTCTTTACCAATAAATTTTTGCACGCAAAAGGAGTTAAGAGAAAACCGTCAAGTTATAAATAAAGTTATTGCTGATTCTATAAGCTGCCCTCTCTTGTAAGTTCTAAGACGGAACCCTAAACCACGGCTTAGGGTTGGGACCGTTGAGGTACACGAAAAAAGTATTTATTTTTATTTCAAATACATCGCGAGTTTTATGACTAGAAAGTAACATTTTTAATTAAATAACGTAAAATATATTGTACATCAATCTTAGACTTGTAAAAAAACTTGTAAAAAGACATTGAATGATCAAATACACAAATATTTATATAAGAAACATGATTGCTGCAATATTACTTCTAAATATATTGAACTTTGTTTGACATATCTTTTTTATACAAAAAACTTTGTTCCATTTTAAAATTCTGTACATGCACAAGAAAAAGATGTTATATGTTATATTTTTGACCTTTTTTGTTTAGAAAATTTTGTAATTAATAATTCAAATAGTACTTTTAATAATGTTATACTAATGAAGTCGATTTACTATCAATGATCTTTAGATCTGTATTCGTTTACGTAAACTCAAAGATTGACTCTAACAAGGCCGAGGGAGGCGGAGACCTCGTCGGTGATTTCTACTCTTAAAATCCAATTTAAATGCATTCCTCTGTGCCACAGGAGTCCCGATACGCTCCGGGGGCCAATTAACTTATTCATCCTTAACATTTCATTGCTAAAGTTTGCTGCTAATCTTGGATCAGTCTTGACATTTAGTGTTTTATATTTATATTAAGAAAATGAACATAGATGTACCATTTGGGAGTTCACAAACTTGTAATTCATGAGAAAACCATGCATTGAAATGAGAATTTAATAAAAAATTTGGTATTGTGTATGAAATGTTTTGTGTGCTACAATATTCTAAGGGTAGTATTAAGATAGAATAAGATCTGCTTATTACGATTTTGAATATTACCCTTATCATGAACACCCCAAAGAAAAGTCATTAAAAATGCAATTTAAGCATCGTAATAGAAATGTTCGCACTAAGAAAGGTTGCAAAACTGTAATGGTCCAGGTGAAATTAACGCAGAAAAATAGGAAAAGTTAGAACGAGTTCCCCGCCAAGGCATTTTTTTTTGCCATCGCTAAGTTGGTTTGTGATTGTAAACTGCTGAATTTTATAATAGCCTTTTCGAACTCCACTTCTCCAAAAAGTTTAAAACGAATCGTAATTTAACTTGAGACTAATACATTCAAATAAAGTTACAGGTAAATGTGATTATGGGATCTCAATTTTTACTTTATTATATAAGTGTATAAAATTCATGTAGGTTCTTAGGTTATAATTTTTATTAAATTGTTAATCATGTAACTTCTTAAAAAATCTGATTTCGGATCCCAATTTATGTTTCGTAGTCTTGTTCCTTTAGGTTTAATAACTCTTGGATTTGTTCTTGCCATAAATAAAAGTTTGTAATAAAGAATAAAACAAAATATTATGTACGTTTTCTTTAAATTAATTGTTTTAGAATACCACTTGCTATTTTGCTATTTATTCTTTTGCTCCTCTTAACATATAATAGCAATTCATTAAGGCGTTTGTTTCAAGTATTTTTAAATCAATTTCCTATTTTTCTAATAGCATAAATTTGAACATAATATTATATAGGTTAATAATCCTTCTATGATTTTTTTTTACAATCGACTGGAGAATTTCAAATCGAAGCAATGAATTGGTATAACAAAATTATTATTATATTTAAATTAGGTATATTTTGTTCTTATAACGTAAAATTTGATTAATTTTATATTTTAGCATTACAAGAAATGTATATCAAACGTAAAAGATATGATAAATGTACTTCAAAGAATGTCACTAAATGAATATTCACCCCTTCAGCCAAATAATCTTTATTCTGATTTTAATACAAACATTTCTTTGAAAAGATATCGGACCCTATTTATTTAGAAAGATGACTAAAGCAGATTTCCGAGATTTCAACTCGCCGTCTGTGGATTACTTTGCAAGTCTTTTATAGGAAAGAAAACCAGTATCATCACTACTTAAGGATATTAAAATCCCTTCTATCCGTGTAAGGAGCTTGTTTTCTAAACAGCGTGGCATTTATCGAATCATTCCTATATAATATATCGGCAATGTTTTATTTTTATTTAAATTTAAATAAGTAACATATTTAAGTTAATACGATATTGATATGATTAAACATACGTACGTAATATTCATACGTAGCTAGATCGAAAATCATGGTACCCAAGATAAATAAACAAAAGTTATGTCAAAGACATATCGAGGACATTGGAATATATATATATTATGTATGTACTGATTACAATAAACTATGAAATTAACTTTTTCGTAATTATTATTCACAAAATGGTGAAACGTGCGAAAAGACGGAGGATGTGCAACTTTATTGTGTTATTGAATAATAATTTTTTTACTATTTGAATTAAAATGAAAATTTATAATAATTATTGTTCTGTTTTGACTTACAATAATTTGAAATATTTATTATAAGTGATTGATTTTTTTAATCCTTAAATTTAAATAATATTTTAAAAGATGTAATTGAGAAGGATTGAAATTAATGGCTGAATGGTGGTTATTTTCAATGTTAAAACATTGAACGGATTTTCAATATAGATGGGTTAGAAGAAATATATATGTTAAAAATTTGAGTATTAAATCCGAATTATTATGAGTAAACGGATACCATTGTACGCAATTGTTTATTAAATTAAAAATTCGTATTTACAAACTATCTTTATTTTCCGATTCCATACTAATGTTTACTTGATTTAAGTTCTATTCCTAGCTTTCATATATTTTATTAGAAGTGTGTTATACAACGCAACATCACGGGGAGTAAGCATTTTAATTACAAAATAGCTCTCATCCTCGCCCTGCCTTTCCAAAATTTTTCATACAGGTAATGTTATTGTCAAAGGATTTTCTGAATTTTATTATAATTTTATTTTTAATATAAAATTTTGGTATTTGAATGAACTACAATGTATAAAATAATATTTTAGTTTGCTTCTAGGAGAACTTGATAGTTTGTTTTGAATTAATAATAAAGATCAATCATATAAGTCACATAAGTCTTAATTTAAAAATTAGAAAAATACTAACATTGTAAGCTACAACTAAAATTAAGTTATTAATAATAAAAGATAAGTTTCATTTATTTAAAGTCGTCGAAATATGTAAAAGAAAGACATGTCGTAGGATAACAAGTAACATCACAAATAGCACAAGATACAAATCCAATAAAAAGTATTGTTGCTAGAGAAATACAGAGATTTCAAAACAGACAATTAGGAAAAAGAAACTATTGAGTAAGGAGGAAAATACAATTCAGAATTCAATTCTCATTATAAATCAATTATAGTATTTAGTTAAATTTAATTCATGAATCCGTTTTCAATAATGAATGATATTATTATAATATTTTTGAAATTTCTTTGATCATGGTTATCTTATAATTTAACTTGTAATGAAATTGTAAAAAGTTTGAAATTGGTCAGTTATTTCGAGAAAATTAGCCATCTTCACTACGAACGAATGAACTCACCGAAGCGAGTTTGTATTGCGGGCTCTACTAACGAGAATTTTACAATGATGAACAGAGAGCTCTCTGTATTCATAATAAAAAGAGGTGTGCTGTATTTCGAACAAAGTCAGGTTTTATTAAGTTTCATGAATGCAATACTTTTATTAATAACTTAGATTTCTATTTGGGTTGAATCGATAGTTCGATTATGTTTTGAACTCTTTAATTTACGTTTTTTACTTTAAAATCATATTGTATCAGTTTGAATTTTCAGAAAAAATCTTTTTGAGCGCTTGGTAATTTCTCTTTTGTTCTTGATTCTTTTTTGTTTTGATTGAATAATATTTTTTTCAAATCAATTTTATTAAGCTTAATTTTATTTTATATACTTATATATACAATGCGTCAACAGTTTTTGTTACTAAATCTCGTCATATTATAGCATAAACATAAATTATTGAATGAGTAACTGAAACCGCTCTAGGTATGTTCTTTGATGATAAAGACTGAATACCCATACAGTAAGTAGTCTAGTGTTCATGGTAATAGACAGCCACCAGAGGGTTAATTGTCTGCTTGGTAATTTGTTAGAAGCTTAGATAAAAAAACACATTTTTTTTAAATATCACGTTCCATAACTTTTAATACATATCAGTTATTTATTATTATTATTATTGTTTTATTAACAATTTATGTATTATTTTTAAATGAGTCATTGTTACTTGAACAAATGAAATAAAATAATAAATATTTTATTATACTATGATATCGCATAAAAAGTAATATCAATAGACATATAAGGTAGTTCCCCATTTGTCTACTTAAATGTTTGATAATAATAAAAAATCATGTCAAAGTAAAGATAAGAGATAAAAATTATCTATAAATTTAGATATCGAAGACATAATGCGGATGTTGAAGAATGTTTGGTCATTACTATCAGATATATGAATGCCCAGCAAAATGAAAACTTGTTTCATGTAACCAGTATATTAAAGTTAGGGAAGTTATTTACCCCATAGAGGGTACATTTCCAAAAAGCTTTTTTCAGTTTAAAATAAATAATTTGTAAGTAGAAAATTAAAACAATCTAATGTACAGTTTAGTTTAACTAAAGTGATGTAGTCTATTGCGTGTTGTCAATGATAAGTGAGTAGTCGATATCACATGTGTTCTATTCATGTAAAATGACGCGTCCGTTCACGCACCTAGTTGTGTTCATTGTTATTCTTCAATTACTGATACATGTTAGCGCATCACCATATTCAGTTCAAGATTTTAAAAGTTTATTTGCGAATCCTGTTAGTGATTTTATCAAATTGTTATCTCGCTCGAATTCATCTGAACCGAAAAGTGTTAGTGAGAATCACGAATACAATACAGAGAAGGGAAAGGATGTGAGGACGGGTACAAAGATGATAGATGTTCCTCTCAATGTACTCAAAAAGTGTCCAGACGGAAGTTTCCCAGATGTGAAGGGCGTGTGTAGAAATCTTTGGTGATTGTGCAACACTATAGAATTTCGTTTCGTTAGTGTGACGCAGTTAAGACAATTCGTTTTGTTGAAATGGACGTAAAGGCCGTGTTTTGTATAATAACTATTGCAGCTGTGATTGTATCTGTGGAATCTGGGGTGGTGTTCAATTTTCATGAAAAACTCCGTATGGCAACTACAACGGAAAAAAATGTACAATCCAGTCAAATTATAAGAGTACCGGACCTTGAATGTCCAGATAATTATAGACGTGATCAACACAGAAAATGTCGACAGCAAATATAATGGTAAGTTACTAAGAATGTTTGTTAAGGAAAATATAATGTTTGTAATGTCGTGTACGTAATATGTTATTAGAAATAAAAATATAAAATGAACATTTAGAATTACCAACTTATGAATATAATAAAAGGTTATTCAATATAATTAATTTACCGCGTATAAAATATTAAAAAATGTGTAACGCTGATCTCAAACAGTTTGTTTTTTCATTTTTAGGTCAAGCCATTAGAAAATGAGAATATATTTAACCCCTAAAACCTTGGCGAACATAAATAACAATTGTAATATTATATTAAATTCTTCTTAGAATCGAATTATATTATCAAATAATATAATCTTCGTTGACTTAGACCTATAGGTCAATGATGTTATCTCCGTATAAATACAGAAACTAAACGACCAGTTGAAACAGAAGCATTCATTGTGGCAACAACTTGAAAATGAAGATTAATATTTATTTTATACTTTTTTCTGTGGTTCTTATAACATTATTTGAAAATGCCCAGAGTGGTTTAGTTATAGGATTTGTCGATAAGATTCACGATACAATTCACAAAGTACACGAGGATGTCCATAATTTGTTCAGACCAAAGGAAAATAATAATAAAAATCTGTCGACTAATGGCTATCAGAGAGAAAATCAAGATAGTAAGCCTCCTAGTACCGTTGCGACTAATATTAAACAAGACAACGAAGAGAAAATTATTTTTGCCGACCCTGATGATACGAGAAATGAGAAAAGCATAAATAACAATAATTCCGCCATTGTTCCTCCAGCTTCCGATGGTCTATGGACAACTACAGATAAAACGAGTACTACTGAAGAAATTCTGGTTTTTCCGTCTTCCCCTTCAACACCTTCACCTTTGTCAACAACAACGAAGAAGGAAGGAAGGGAAAATTTTGCAGCAGGGTGTTCGACTGGCTATAAACGTACACCAGATGGCAGATGTAAGCCTACATTTTAAGCAAAGATGTTTTAAAATATGAAACATGATTTTTAAATAAAAACTATTTAATGTTATTTTTTTTATTTCTTGACCTTCCGTGTTCTGCAAATATAATTAATAAAAGAAACGTTGAATTTAGGTATGATAAATAGATTATTTAACATCTCGTCATAACGTCTCAAGGATAATTGAAAATGAAAAAAATGTTTATTAACAAAAAACACAACATAATGCAAAGAAATGTCCGGTGGTGCCCACACTAGGTATTCCTGTGACGTGGGAACCAAATTGGACAAGAAGTTACAAATAATTTGTAAACACAATAATAATAAATCAAGAAATTAGCTATATTGCAGTTACTTGACCTGAATACTATGTTTATCGATTAAAAAATACGTCAGAGTATATAATCACAAAATTCTATAATAAAATATCTATTACATATAACAAGCAACTTACAAATATTAATATATTTTACAATCAGTTCTGACATCGAGGATAGCAAAGTTGCTTTAGTCATATGAACTCATCGAGGGTTCAAAAGTTTCAAGAGAAATTAATGTTCAAAACATACGAGTAGGTACGCGACTGTTTGTATTTTCGCAGACTAATTTGAAGAGATTTGATTTTTTTACTCGTATTTCTTATTTGCATATTTTCAAATACTTATTTAAGGAGAAAGAAGAGAAACTAATTTATATCTACAAACAAAATAACTTAAACGTCTAATATTTTAAAGATCTTTAAGCACCACATCAGTTTTTGTCTAGTATGTATTTGTGCTGCCTAGATGGCAGATATTAATTTGGAATTTACTGATTTTGTAAGCAAAAGACTTAGAATGAAATAAAAGTTTTACGTCCTTAAATCTAGATCAGAACATGTAGCTTAATACATTTATTAGTGACATAAATTCTATATTATTGTATTTTACGAGTAGTTAGAAAAACGCTTGTAAGGATTTTAGTAAAAAAAAATGATGAAATGCAAATGACTCTGTAATAGGTTCTTTCAAAAGAATGTTACATAATAAAGTGTTTGTGTTATGTTGGCATCCTGCATATAATATTTATTTTGCTAGAAAATTCACATATCTTTATTCACTAGGGGTTACTATATTAGTGTGTACCAAATTAGGAATATATTGTAATATATATGTGTTTGTTTTTTAAGTTCAAATTATAATAAGGTATAAAGGTTGAGGTCCCTTCGGAAAAATGCTTTTCATACGTCAAACATTGTTTCACATAAAAATACTGCTTATAAATTTATTAATTTCATAACCTATTATATTCTTAAATTAAATAAACGCTAAAGTATATTGAAACCTTTTCATCCTTAATTTCATGTCCATATAAACCTTATCATGGTGTAATATGTTAAAACATTTTAATCTTAAATTCATTCCTTTACAATAGAAGATTATTGATTTAAAGCAAAAAAAACTATTCCACTATACTTCTGTAAAATCTAAACATAACAAATGTAACAACAATACTATTAATGATATACTCGAATGTACAAGTAAACGTTCATGAATTTATTTATACTCATTAGTTTTACAAATATATTCAAAAGTAAATATTTATGTAATTGCTCTAAAAGGCCTAAAGATTTATTATAATACTAGAAGACTCGGCGAACTTCGTATTGCCCTATAATCAAGAAATATCTGTTACGTTTTTTATTTATATTTTTGGAGTTTAC
>DVQO01000423.1:0-17348 GCA_018231785.1 Danaus gilippus | reverse complement strand
ATAATTAAAATTTTCAAAAAGCCCGCGTCTATGTTTCAATTCCCGCGCTCTTTCTTTTCCATAGATTTTTATATATCATAAATGTCAGGTTGTCATTTAATCGCCACATGGACGTCAAGGAGAAATTGTTATTTGTTTTGAACTCAATTGTTTTTATGTACACAATGAAAAACTAAAATATTCAACATTTATATATGAAGTGTAATTTACCGTAGTCTTTAATGGGAACATTAGAGCATTATATACAAAATCAGCCTTTAGCCCTATATTGTTCTTGTTATTACCTAAGGCAGAGCTTGTCGTGATTTTTTTGAGAAACCTTAACCCTTGTAAAAGATTGATGTATTTTCAATGTTGCGAATCTTAAGTGATTAGATTTTTTTTAATTTCAGATGTCGGTAGAAAACTTAACTTCAATATTTAAAATGCTAGGAATCATCGTATTTATATATGCCCATTTGCCAATACTGGGAATAGATGTATTTTAAAGTTATAAAACTCATGTTCTTCAGAGCCTTTAGAAAAATAATGTTGGTTTCAAATCCTTGTAATTCTAAATCTGACTGTAGGTGTTAAGATGGTAGTCATGTTTCTGCTTACCAAAATACAATATATGTATGTTCTTGATGTTTTTAGGATATGGTTCATATAACTTATCATGTTTTATTTGGAAGTTATTTACCTATTAATACTATAATTTAGTCTGTTAAGCAACAATAGATAATTGAATATTTTTATTTCATATTTAATAAGGAGATTTTACACACCCAATTTTACTTAAGAAACTATGTTGAACAAATCTTTACCAACTGATGGTAGATGTAATATTAATTACAATTTATTATCTATCTGCTTGAGTGCAAGTGATCCAGAAATGCTAAGCATTGCTTTGCCATGCTCGATGAACATTTTGAATATTAAAGCTCGCATATGCTATTTTATATTTGTATTAAACTGATTATTATTATTCCATATATACTCTGCTTATTGTGAATTAGATCCATAGAATTCTTTTCATAGACTCTTATACAGTAGCTGACTGGCAATACTATAATTCTTATATTGGCATAAATTAGTTTATTATTATCTTTGTATTGTTGGTACAACATAGCCTCTGACTATAATGAATGTTGAGATGTATACGGCTTTATAAAATTGATAAAGCACAATGGAGGTCATCAAAAAGCATACTCTCATAAAAGCTACATAACAAATATTGGGCTATGAAATGAGGTTGACGTAACAACTTCATCTAAATTAATACTGCATAAGATATTCATCTTTAATAATATCAATCTGAAATTACCTTAAAATTTATTTTCAAAAATTAAAACGTTTTACTTAGACTTTGTATTTTTCCTGCATTAATTGGCCTAATAAATAAAAAATAAGTCCCACCACAAACATTAGTATTTTATCAATTATGATGAATAAAATAGTTAGTTACCAAACAATAAAACAAGTAAGTTCATTATCTTGATAAATTTATATAGGTACTAAATACTTTTATGCTCATTGAAATATCTGGTTTTGCATACAAATGAGTGGCATTTTAATCAACTAAGTGTGCACAAAGTCAAGTAATTGAAGCACTGCTAATGAATGACAAACGGTTATATGATAATAACATTGAAATTCCTGCAGCATTATGCAAGCAGCATACTGATAGTTCTGTCAATAATATATAAAGAACTATACTTTCACACTTGGTTTCTATTACATTCAAAGATTTCTCTAATTAAGGTTAGAGCTAAGTAATTTTTAGCTACTTTGAAACAAGTTACGTATAATATTTCTGTTCTCCTATATATTTCTACCTACATTATAAATTATTTGCCAATATTTTTAATATTAATGCAACTCACGTTGTGATTATTAGTGGCCAAACCTATATAATGTCATAATCGGATTGAAGCCAGATAAGTATTAGAGCAAAACCTCTTATTGCCGTGTATTATTGTGACACGTTTAGTCATTAACTAGTATTATTGATTTCTAGAAAACAATGAAAGGTCGTAAAGGTTATTAACGCAAATAATGAAATAGTTTTCTTGGTCATTATTTGGATAAAGATCCAAAAACTCACACTTTGGTTGTTTGAAAAATATACCTAATTAATACATTGGTTGAAGGTTTACCGATTCTAATGACCTTTAGAATACTGGAAAATTATGTCAGAAAACATGTTCTGACTCTAGTTGTTTAAGTAAATGAGTTACCAAAATGTTTGCGGTTAAATTATGACTATTAATTATTAGTTAATATGTTTTCTTACACATATATATTTTTATTTATACAACGGCTTCATATCTCTTACATATTATGCACGGTTCAAAGTATTTCTTTGTCTGTGACAATATTCAGATATAATTCAAATTGAGATTCAGAATGTTAAAAAATATAGCTCATGAAAAAATAAGTGTGGATTAGAAAAAGACTAAATGTGCTAAAATAAATAAATAAAGTAAACTTTAAAATTAATAGGAATCCATATTGAAATCTACCAGAATTTTTTAACTTTACATATTAGTTTCTTCAAAGTACTAGTTTATCAAAGAAGAAATTAAATATTGCCTGACTACCTAAGAGCTACAAACTTTTTATTCGAGCACAACTATGCTGACAAATTTAACCCTTTTTTAGGACATACTTAATACTTTATAATAAATACTATGTTATATCCACTAAATCCCAAGACATATCAATACTTCAGTAATTACAATATTTGTACATATTATATTAAATTATTAGCCTTCAAGTAGTATTAATGGCACAATGAATGTATTAAAATCAATATTTAATCTGTATTTACAGAAGTTCAGTAATAATTTTTCAAAATAAGTAGGTAAATAAATATTTTTAATTTCCATGAGTATTCCATATGAGTGACCCCTTGTTATTCAAATAAAGTCTGAAATTATTCTGCCAATATGTAAATAGCAATACTTTAAAAATATATTCCTTATATAATGTGCTAAGATAAAAAATATGGGATTGAGATTATGCAGATTTATCTTGTTTTAAAGATAATATATGACAGGTAAATGAAACAAAAATGTTTTTTAAAACTTTTTTATTTATAATAAACATAAACAATGTGCAAATTCTACAATATAAACCTACAATTTGCTACATTAATCTTATCGACATCATACGCAAGCATTATCAAAGGAATACTTTCGATAAATAACAGACGGTGATTCGACTTATTCTGACTAAAAATGCTTCTTACCATTTAACACAAGTGGCTCTGAATATTTTGCAAAATATAACATATGCAAAACCTCCGAAATTGTGCTAAAATAAGTCACAATGTAGAAAATACTGAATACTGAACGAGCTTTTTTTAAAGTTCCATTTCATGATTTTCTTTAAAGGGTCTGTTAATAACAAAAAAAGAGTTAAAAAAAAATATAGTTGAAAAAAAAAATTGACATGTAATACATAAAAGGCAAATACATAAAAAATAGTATTAATAAATATAAGCATCACGTACAAGCGTAATATTGTTATGTTATATCACTAAGTTGTAAGTATAACACAAAAATAAACTATTCGAAATCATTCAACATGCTTTAGACAGCTAATATTATATAGAAATCGATTCCTAAAAAATTGATTCCGTTATCTCGTATATCAAACATGATTTCATTTATTAAAAAAAAGGACTCTTACGTATAAAAGCTACACGACTTGCATGCATCGTGAAGGCTTACGTCGGATATGACTCGAAGGCACAAAAATTAGTTGAAAAATTCGATACACTGCTATCGTAAAAACAGTAACTATGTTAGTCCATATCGATATACCTACAATAAGTTATATTTTTATATTTCCAAGCACCACCATGCTAAATTTCATTTTAAAAATCTAAACCTATATAATTAAACGCTATGATAAATCTAAACAATATTCAGTTAATATTTGAACAATAAAACATTTTATTGTATAACTTTTATTGCCATTTTCGATAAAGTTACGGTAGCAAAGGCTACATAATATTGATAACGTTATCGGGAAACATCTCGATCGATGGTGATTTAAGAAAGATTAAACCGAGCAGGGTATGACAACGGCCATCTTTATAACAATGCAAAATTGATCGAGGATAAACCAAGGCCACAAATCTATCACATGTAGTTATGATTTGGCAAAAGCCAGATAAATAAATATAAAACATTTCATAAAAGGTGATACAATCAAGTAGATCATTCTCGTTACCGTTGTATTTGACGGACTGTGTCTCTCCGCTCAAATGAACATACGGCGTAGGCGTTTTATAATACTCAATGCACATTACGTTCTCACTACAATAATTAATACCATCATGAACAAACAACACTATCGGATGCTGGATAATAACCTACTTTAAAATTGACATTACGAACGCATTTTAAAAATAAATACTATTTAAAACAAATATGATCACATACAGGAGCAGTTTCGAAAATATGTGGCACTCAGAAACGTGGAAGTCGGTACGTGTTGAACGCCATCAGGACACGTTATTGATACCTACCCTCTTACTGAAAGGGGAAGCGTCGATCGTCCTCTCGTTGAGTTTGTCCTCTTCCCTGAAGTGGATTCTCGTTATGACGATGTCCCCCGTGCTCAGAGTCTGCGAAGCTATCTCCGCCTTCTTAGTTTCGTTGAGATCATTGCACTTAATATCGTCGAAATTTGAGTTATGGCATTTACAACAGCAGTTCTTTCTGTCGGTATCACCGATGTTCAAGATTTGGCTAAGATTCGACCAATCTTTGTTCTTGAGCAGTGGTAAAGTCTGCTCCATGGTCCTTGAGAACTTGTCTTCGAGTTCGCCGCTCAATGGTGCCACGGCGGAGAGGATAGCCTCAAGACGATTAATTTTTTCCACCTTATCCATATTCGTATCTGATAATATTTCATCCATCATCTGCATGGATTCTGTTAGGCTGGGTGGTTGGGTTGAGTGTGGGGATGATATAGAGTCTGATGGGTTCGACTCCAGGCTGGTCATTTCATTTTCCTTCTCGTCGTCTTCTGAATCGCTGTCCTTGTCCTGGCCCATAGACTCCAGTTTTTCCAGTTTCTTAGATATTTTGTGACAACCTTTCAGCTTTTCCTTTTCCTCTTCAGTAAGTTCCAAATACCTCAGTAATCTTATTTCCCTATTACTTAAAACAATATTCTTAGTAGATTCAGCCAATTTAAGCTTTAATTCTCCAACTTCTGTGTTTATTTTTCTCTGTCTCTTGCGTAATTTCACTTCTGTTGGTTGAATGTGCATGAATACTTGTTCATTTGATAATTCCTCGAAGAGCTGTTGATTTTCTGGGTTAATATTAGCAGACATATAGGCATATATGGCTGGATTGACAAGAGACAGTACATCGGAAGCTGCATAGATTATCATGTCTTTAGTAAGAGGTCGTCTAGCCCAATATCTCTGATCCCTGCGATAGACATTCTTTAACTGTTCCTTCATAGGATTCATCGGAGCATTATATAATTCACAAAGAGCATTCAGGCTAAGATTTTTAACTTTATAAACAGGAACACCTTGTTGCTGTAATTGTAGAACGGCATGGGCGGCCTGAGTGTCAAATACATTCTTCAAAGTGATTTCAAACTGATTATATAAATTGACTGAGTCATTGCGACAGTCATGAATAATTTTAACTACGCACTCACTTTCTAGTAACTCCTTAATTTTTCCTTCAACAACCATAGCCGGACATGCCAATATGTCGAGTAAATATACTTCACCATTCATTGTAGCTATCTGACATAGCGTCAATACACCCTTAAGTCCCAAATTTATGCCTTCACAATCAAAGGATATAATGCTCTTTGTGGTGCGTTTACCACCAATGATGCTGTCTACCAATGCTGCACATTCTCTTGCGTTAGCAATGACAGTTGCACTTTGCAGTACTTTCTGCCTCCAAGCCTCACCCATCATATTGTTTTTCATTCCATTTGTTTCCTCGGCCGCACGGTTAAGATGATTGTTGACTCTGTCCCTAACCATGTTTTCAGCTAAATTTTTTATAACAATTGAATTAATCCTCTGCTTTAAGGTCTGATTAGCTATATTGGCTTGTTGGCTTCTTGGAGATTCAACAGGACTGAGTATTCTGTTGGCTGGACTCTTCATGCCGTCAGAAGGGGTCGGACTAACAGCGAGCGGAGGAACTGGAGAGATCGGTGCCTCCTCCACAACTGGCTTTGGTGGATCAGTCTTACCTTTAGCTTTTGCATTCAGATACATTACAGGTATTTTTGGTTTACTAATGAGTGTCACTAGGTTTGCTTGAACATGAAAGCTATCAGAGAATATCTTTAAAAATGCACTTAAATCTGCCGGTGTTTTGAACATCTGATACCAGTATTCTTGTGGGAAACGGGACACAATTAAGTGGAACAGTTGATCTACCATCACTGGACCTTTAGCTTCAATACACTGAGCGACGTAGTCAAGGAGCTGCTGAGCCGTGTCTGTATTGATGTTTGGAACAGGAAGATTGTGAAAGTGCTCTGAGTTAGCATGTGAATGATCACGTCTATGACTCTCACTGACTAGAACAACGTTATCTTCGATAATCTGGAAGGTGTCCGGGTGCTTCATGAGGAAGTCCTTGAACTCTTTGATGCGCTGCCCAGAAATGTGACGCACTTGTGGCGAAGCTTGACTTCTGTGGCCCAGAAGGCTTTTGATAGGTACTTCGGTTCCATCGCCGTACTGTATCATCTTACTGGCGAAATATTCCTTCGCCTCTTCGATGTAGTCGTTGTTTGAGGAGGAGCCAGCGCCGCTCGGGTGCCGCTGGAACGTGTTGATATCGACATAGTCCCCGTCTATGTTGAACAACGCGGGATATTGGCCCAGAAACTTCTTCAGACCCGACTGGGACCCGCCAGCGATCTGACGCATCTCCTTAGTGAAACCTTTGGCACCAAACTGACAGGAAAGATCGTGCAACGTTCTCGGCTCGCCTTTATCGAGCAGGCGCTCCACGAAAAACAACAGAGTGAGGTTCCTAGCGAGCTCATATTCCATTGATTCCATTTCCTAACAGTTGGTGCCAATGCGGTGTCTTACGCTAAAATTTTTCTACGTATATGTGTCACCCACAACACCATGAAATTCTTCAATTCTGATGCGAGCAGAGATAATAGACAAAAGTGACGTGATTAATTAAGTGTTGCAATAAAGTTATTAATAATTTGCATTAACACATAAATAACTTATATTGAAATAAATTAAAAAGTCTTAAATATTAATTCAATTATAACAATAAGACATTGAAACTTAACATATATAGGGTTTCAAAATAAAATCAAAAAAAATATTAATTCTGCATTTGGAGTTGTTTTTTATTTTTCCCAATATATTCCATCATCTTTAAACATGTAGAAAGTATTAGCATCTTCTTAGGAAAATAATTCATGAAGTTTTTCTATTCACTTGTCTTTGATTAGAGTAATAAATATAAAATTAATACTTTTCAAATAAAATATAATAGTATTAAGGTTTGTAATTAACATTAAATTTATGTGTTTCAGTAAAAGTTGTATTATTTTTAAATATTAGGATATGCATTGCTATTAACACATAAACAGATGGTAATATACAAACATGCATATTTATAAAATAAAATAATTTTTACAACACATACAAAATATGACTTGCAAAATTTTAAAAGAAAAAGACAATATGTTCTTTTATTTTTATTCTGTGTCTTTATAGATATGGTACTTTTCGCTTTCTACCGACTATTTGGAAAATTAGATTCAATCAAGCAAATAGTTCATTTAAAATAACGTTTTCATATTATTAATTACCCACAGAAGAATTTCGTATCACATTAGTTTAACTTATTTTATCATCTATGATTGCATTTTAAAGTAATAGAAATTAAAAAGATTATTACTCCTACCTTCTAAGCTACATAACAAATTTTTACTTAAACATTGTATACTCTGTAAACATACAGCAATTTGTTCTTGTCATTGGAGTTTTGAGTTGTTACTTGATTGGTGGGTGTATATTTTAATTGAATAGCTTATATCTTAGCTTTAAACATTACATTATACCCACAAAACGCTTTCAAAACTTTTAAAATTTTATACTGACCATAAACTACGTAAAAGTGAACAACGAAATAATGGTAAGAGTCATTGAACACAACTTGTAATACTTGTTTTCAAATATTTCTATCGCAACTAAGACTTATTTGGTTATTATGACAATTTTAGTTGGTGTTAGTGTTAGGAGATCTGCATATACCTCATCGCTGTAGTAGTCTACCGCCGAAGTTCAAAAAGCTGTTACTGCCGGGTCGTATACAACATATTTTGTGCACGGGAAACCTATGCACCAAAGAATCTTACGATTACTTGAAGACTCTCGCCAGTGATGTACACGTTGTTAGGGGAGATTTTGATGAGGTTTGTTTCACATAAACATTATTTATTTTATTTATATAGTTATATGATTAAATGAAAGACAATTAGTGGAAGTAATTAATGTGAGGGACAGAATATAACTATATTGCCTACAGGGAATCTTGTCTAGTACCATTTAAGCTTGAGAAGTATTTAATTAGAATATAGGGAGTGGCAGTTTTATTACATAATAAATATACATCTAAAATATTCATACCTTCAATTACCTTGACAGAGTTCTAGAAAATATCTTATATTTCAATTCTTATTTTACAGTTGAAGCATTACATAATTTTATTACATAGAGTAAAAAAAATTCTGTAAGTTTAAAATTAAGGCAACAAAAAATCTTGAAAATCTTTACCTTATAAAAACCTAACTTTCTGTAATGGCGTAAATAAAAACATATTTTTAATGTCCTTTCCCTTTTCCCACCACCCACTTTTCTTTTCCCAATTGAGGGTAGCAACACATCTGCAAATCTATGCTGAAAATGTCCATGGGTGTCGGTACTACCTCCATCAGGTACGCCGTCTGCTCGGTAGCCCTCTTTGGCATCGAAAAATTATAAAATAAATATGAATTATTAACAGAACTCAACATATCCCGAGCAAAAGGTGATAACAGTCGGCCAGTTTCGTATTGGCCTTATCCATGGACACCAAGTAGTGCCTTGGGGTGACGAGGAGTCACTTGCTCTAGTACAGAGACAGCTTGACGTAGATATCTTGATATCAGGTCACACTCATCGTTTTGAAGCTTATGAACATGAGAACAAATTCTATATAAATCCTGGATCCGCAACAGGAGCATATAGCCCACTATTTAGGTAAATGAAATGTAATTTTTAAAGTAGTTACCCCTACAATATTTGAGAACTATCCCTACATTGGAGAGAGAGGAGCTTGGACAGTAGAAGTGACTGTCTAACTGTTGAAGCTCCTCTCCCTGCAATGCGATGGACCCGGCATTTGCATGATGAATCCATAGAATGCTGAGAAGTTTCATTGTGTCTCTGATTAATACTCAATAACTGTCAATTTTGTTAATCATAACTTTTCTTATAAGGAAATAAATACTGAAATTATCTTCATTAAACATGCTTCCACATAAATAAATGGGATTAAGAAGTTTTCAATTGCATACTTCAGTACAGCAAACACACTTCATGCATTTAGAGGAGACTTTATTGAATTATAACTGATTTATATATATATATGTAATTGTATTATTTTTTTCTAGGAATGCCATCCCATCATTTGTACTTATGGACATTCAGAGTTCTACGGTAGTGACATATGTGTACAAATTGCTCGGAGATGAAGTCAAAGTTGAGAGAATCGAGTATAAGAAAGCATAATATATTACATGAATTGTTTTTAAAAAGTATGGTTTATTGTAAAAAAAATATTATCTTGTGCAGGTGAAGTCAGTGATTATACCTTTTATATGAAATGCTTTATTATCTACAATGATAGTAAATGTATCTCATTTTATTAAAATAGTTACATATTTGGATGAATCTGTGTTATTTAAAAATTAAGTTTGTAAGTTAATAAATATATCGAACATCAATTGAGGTAGTTTTAATTTTATGTACATTTCTATGAAGTGTTAATCTACCTTCAAATTGTTCATAAATTTGTTTAAACTGACACTTGGTTTGAAATATATATATATTTATAGAACAAAAGATCTTTTTTCTTTTCACTTAATGTTCTAGTATATTGATTTAGCACAAAAAGCACTGATTACCAAGATCACTTTGCTCGGAAAGTGAGTTCATCTTATACAAATTGAAATTTTAGAGCAAAAATATTTCCTAAATTTTGAGATTTTAATGAGAAAAATAAATAAATGTAAATTTATTTTTTTGAGTTTAGACTTTTATCAAGTGAAAGACATGAATGAAATTAGATTTGAGATTTTAAACTTACCTAAAATACTAGTATTTTCACAGATAAATGTGTGATTTTATATAAATAATGTTCTTATTATAGATCAGGATGAAGTAAATAATTTTTTAATATCTTAATCTGGAGCATTACTATAATATTATAAATATCATACAATCATACCTTGTTTAGAATACCTATAAGTATAAGCAGAGCATTAACTAAAACAATATTGTTCAAGCTAGTGTGGCCCATGTTTATACTTTAATCTATGTTAATAAAGTTTAAGTGTTAGTTTCAAATTAACAGCTTTTCACTAAAAATGTTTGTCTGTCTGCCTGTTTGTATTTATTATCTTGAAAGGGTGGGTTGATTTTGATAGGACTTCTACTGACAGGGATGTAATGTCATTTCATAAGTGACTGTAAGAAGGAGGAAGTTTCAATTGTATTTTTACTATTTTACTCCTTTAATTTTAAATTGTTTTTCTAAATAATTCAGATAATTCAAAGGTTGTTGCACTAAGGTAGACCCCAATACCATCAGCCTGGATATGAAGGAATCCTCAATAAATAAAATGATATCTCAAAAAAATGATGACGTCTATCTAATTAAAAATCTATCTAATTAAAAAAATAACGACAGTATAATACGAACGTAATTGTGAAAAATTTATATTATTCAAATTAAAAACAAAACTTAATAGATTGCTGCATGATAGTAATGTATATTTAATTTTCAGAGACGTATTTTGGTTGCTTTATATTGGCTAAATGCATTCAATGTCGAATTCATTTTGCGTGTAGGTATTTAACATCAATCATTCAATGATGCAAATCTTTATTCGTCTTTTGTATTTATTATGTGGTTTTAACTTTTTAGATTTTTTGATACAGTATCCTAGATCAATTAAACCAAGCCTTCTCTATACCAATTTTAATAAATGATAATACGCCGTTTATTTATCCCCTGCAGGTACTTCACATAAAGAAAAATTAAGTAATCATAACGGCGCCAGTTACAGAAAAACGTATGTAGAACGTTAGTAAATAACGAGCAACATCTATATCTCCAATATCTAAAGGTTTAACTAGATTTGCCTATGACTTCATTCAACTAAATAAATAGTTATCGAGCCATTTCACTCTAATTATTATGACATTTGATGTGACAGCGTATTTTTTCAGCAGTCACATTAAGTTGATATTGCTCTTTTACATAAATCCTATCGTTCCTTTCCATTTTCTAATGTTTTTTCGCATGCTTACCGGTCAAAAAATTATGATTTTCACTATGTATATTCAGTCCTAAATCTAATATTTGTAGGTTATTAAGGCAATACGAAATTTAAGGTTGAGAAATATTTTAATATATATTATAATATCAGTAGTTTCCTAAAATCCTAGAATTTTTTTGGATGAAACGTACTTATTTTTTAAATATTAAATATACAATTGCAGAATACTGTTTTATAGTTTGCATTTATTTTTTTAGGGTAAGATTACTTTCTTGTCTCTCTATTCCTACACTAAAACTATTCAGTTTCAAAATAAACCGGTTCCTGGATTGGTAAAGAATTACGATTTAGATTGATATAGACCTTACTTTCTTTTTTTTTATTTCAAACAGAAACATCGTTTTTTATGAGAAGTTGCCCCTAAATGGATAGATACATTCACTGCAGTGAGTGTGTACGTGAAAACACTCACGATATTAAGCATTATCGTTTTCTTATTAAGTAAATAAGGAAAATAAAATTATGGATACATTATCATTAGTTTATTAATAAACTTTAATTACATTATCTATCACAATATGAACATGCCGTTAACCCAAATTGCAATTACGATGCAAACGACATGCCTACGTGGAGTCGTATGCGTAGACGTTACAACGTACAAACAATAGTAAGTACATGCAAACTCAATATGCCTATCGGTGTAACCTCGAAATTTATCATCGACAAAATATATAGCCATATAAAAGCTTCTCTATTGACAACTGCCACAGAATCGAATATCCAAGTATTTTTGTTGCAAACGCTTGTAAACAAAACAAACTCATGGAGATAATGAGTCGTCTGCTTTCGATAAAATGTGCATCCTAATAAAGCCCTTCTATTAACCATTTAACACCACAAATTGTATATTTTTTAATGGCCAGTCGGCTGCGGCCGCGCGCCCCACCCTCGCGGTGATACGAATATATGAACGGTTATTGAAATTTTAAAATCAGATGGTTTAGTGAGAGCATTCAAAGCTGAACACGTTCTTAAACTGACTGTCAAGTGAATATTTTTTTTATATTTAAATTTAAAAGAAACATTTTGTTATTCATTGTTTTGTTGTAAAAATATTTTTAATTTAGATGTGATAGTATTGTGACAAGATGGCGACTTTCATGAGACTGGGATTTAAATCAGCCGCTTTGAGCTTGGAGAGAAATGCGGCAGTATTTTCAAACTCTTCCGTCCAAAATTATGTAAAGGTAATTTTTTTAAACAAATACTAATATTTTTGTATTTATATATTTTTCTATATTATATTTACTAAAGACGCGTAGAGATTTGAATGGTTTTATACAATTAATGAACGTGAATGTAGTTCATTGGTTCTTTACCTGTTTATGTTTTTTTTGAGGCTCGGATCAATTTTTTTGTTACTCAAAAAGAGTTACATTCCTATCTCGGGTTCTAAAAATTTTGGTACATTTTTTGAAAAAATTTAAGATAAAAATATTCTTGGGTTTTAAATGTCTTATTCTAACATTAAAATAATATAATATGAATTACATTGAAAGAAAAATTTGATGAACTTTTTTTGGAAGTATGAAATGCATAAATAACAATAGTGTAAATTAAAAATAAAACCAATATTTACTTAGTTTACAAAATTTGACCTCTGATAACCTTTTATCTGTTGTATCCCTTGGACAAACGAAAACCGCATGGGAATACATGCTTTATTATGATACCATTAAATACGATATACGTTTAAAATATTAAAAGAAAGTTAAGTACCGCTTATGTACTCAATTGTAATAATTGTATAAAATTATCTCCAATGAAAGGGACGGACTAAAATTAAGACATTTACATACCACTCGTGTGGCACCGGCTTAAAATATTTAGACCAAAGATGAACCATTTAAGCCATATAATTATTATTGATTTGTCATAATATCTTATTTTGGACACATAACATAAAGATATTTACCAAAAACCTAAGGTAAATATTTTTTTTATTGTTTTGACTCTATCGATAATCGTTATGATTTTAGTAGTTACAATACGTAAACAAATATAGAGGAAGTAATATTAAGACCTTCAATGTAACCAAAACACAATAAAAACGAGTCTACGTGATGTTTACGATGTTACGCAACCTGTAAACAATACAATAGACATGCTTATATAAACATAAATAGTTGCCGGAAGGATATAACTTGATTAACAACATTAAAAATTAAAATGGACGCTTTACTTAATATTACTCGAATATGTCAAACTTCTTTAAAGATCTTATATTTTATAATAATATTACTTTTAATTCAGATGCAATTTAATTAAACTGTTAAATGATTTGCTCTGTGCATATACTATGTGTGGGATTTTTTTCTATAAATTCCCATAAAGAATGCGGTACAAAAATTAAAATAAATGATTTTAGCTCAAATTATATATACAGGATCGTTGCAACAAAAAAATATTTTATTTTATATAAACTATTTACTTACCGTCATTTTTTTTAAATTAATTGAAGCTTATGATTTTTCGACTAAACAGCCGTAAGACATGAATAAAAAATGTTACTGTACTTATTATTTAAGTGGGAAGTAAATATTAATTATCTACGATCTACTTATATGTACTTATTTAAAACTAACTGATAAAAAATATATATAACATAATGTTGTCCTTGTATAATAAATAAATTAGTTTTTACTTCAAGAACGATAAATAATAAATCACAATGATAAAAGGCAACTTTTTCACGATAGGTGTAAGGACGAAGATTATTTATTACTGGCAACAATGAGACCGTGAACCAATTCGCAAATTACCAATCTAGGGTTGAGCGAATAAAATTTCGCATTCCCGTTCCACAGATGGATCTTTATAATATTTCTTTGTATATATTATGAAGTCAAATACATAAAAATGTACAATAATATTCAAATAAATATTTACATTGACATAGTTGGTACTGAATACGATAAAAAGGGCGTTGACCGCTTGTGTAACGCGCGGTCAGTTGGTTTCAAATTTTGAACGTAGGTTTAGGGCCGGTTTACTAGTGACAATAATCAAAGCGGGTTATTTTAGTTACATAACAGATGAGACTTGAAATTCAGTGAAACTGTTCATAATATAGAGGCTATGTACACTAAATCAACAAATTGAATACGACAAGGTGGTTTTATTATGAATTGTCCACTTGGTAGTGTATTATTTTTAAATTGATTCAATTGCGGTCAACCGATATCTGTTTAACGGAGTTATATCTGGGGTCATATTGTTAGTTTTGAACTGGTTGGTTTGTTATATAATGACTTGTTACGGACCAGCTATTCAAATTTATAGCGACTTCCGTAAATGTTAATATGTTCAAAAACCCATAACTATGACCCAGTTTGAGTTATGTCAAAATATTAAGGAAGTTACTAGGTATTTAATTTCAATGAAAAATATATTATCGAAAACATTTAAGTAGGTATTATATTTAATTTTTCTATTGGTATTTTCTCAGTTGATACATACGAAGGTGTCATGCAATGGGAAGGTGTGCTATTTGCAAACGTTCCAAGATCAGAGAGATCTGGATGTAGACAGATCTGGTATGATGAGGAGGTACAGCAAGCAGCATGGCCGGCCAGAGGAAAACAGGAGGAAAAACTATAGCGACAGTGACTCCGACTCAGATACTGAGTGCAAGGGATACGATCGCGTGAGTGATTTGCTCAATATTATTTCTATTTTATACTGTTGATCATTTTGAATGGCATTTTTTGTGTACACTTATATATTGTGAATTCGAATTAATTTGATGTGTCTTATTTGCGCTGCTGAGCGACTGTAGATATTCTGTTTTACACATGCTATTGTATTTTTTGAGGTTTATGCTTATTATTTCTGTTTTTTGTTACAGTCGGAGTTCTGGCGTAGGAAAATGCGTACTGTACATAACATCCTTGACGTAAACAAGGATGGATTGATCTCATTCAGCGACTTCCAGCTCCTAGCGGAGAGATTCAAGTCCCTAGGACATTTAGATGATAAACAGGCTAAAGAATTTACTGATATTATAAAGGTGACTACTCAAATACATCTCGTGTAATATTCATTGATGATTATTTTTCGTATCCATCTTATTTTGCATCCATATAATTATCCTAAAAATTGCCAAGTATCTTATTATGGTAAATTGTTTACCATAATATAATATGTACTTCGTTATGGTATTGAAAAAAAGCGTCAAGTCCTATAGGTATGTTATTTGGTTGACAGTTAACATGGGAGGAACAATGGGGACCCATAGACCCTTACAATTTCGTAACTGTCGAGCAATACTTAGAAGACATGCATCACGTGCTCAACGATAAGACTCAGAAGAAAAGAGCTCATCGCTGGCTGCCATATTTGTTTAAGGTATAGACGATTTGAAAATTTTAATAGTCTTACATTCTCCAAATTAATTACCGTCAAAGTTTCCTAGTAATACAATTTTGGTTACAATAGTCATTCCAACATTTTCATTAAATACACAGGTATTTTTTTTTAAACCCTTTCTACGCTCCCACCTAATAGTAACAGTTTTGACATATGTGTCATAATTAATTGTGTCTTTGTGACATAAGCGAATAGCGTCAAAGAAAGCTAGTTTTGTGATATCTTACCTACTTTTTTATATTAACATTTTAATAATACAACAATTGTTTCAGGCGGTTGACAAAGACAAATCCGGTTACATTTCAGTGAATGAGTTCAAACTGTTCTTTAAATGTCTCGGCCTGACAAACGAACACGCGGCTGTTGCGTTCGCAGTTATCGACATTAATGGGGTCGGTAAATTATATACGTATTTTATTTACATATCTATAAGGAAAAAATTATTAAAAATTATATATGAGCCTTAGTTTGATTGGAGATATTTTTCTTTTAAAGATTTCGATTTCATTATTAGTAGTTTGTTAAGTTAGAAACATTGTTAAGATTATTTTGGAAATGATATAAATTATTATATATTAATGTATATTACCTATTAACAGGATGGCAAGGTGTCTATGAAGGAATTCGTTAATCTCGGAAAAGATTTCTTCTACACTGAAGATGAATCCCGAGTATCCAAAATGTTTTGGGGCCCGTTGTCCGAAATATGATTCTATGGTAGCCACGGTCGTTCAAGACCTTAAATGTATTAGATATAAGTTTAGCATATACTTAAAGTTTTTCACATACACCATATAGTGTTGTTAAATAAAAAAAAAATATTTCAGTGTCTCTTAATCTTAATACTCGAAACTTTTATGTTAAGCATTTATTAATAAGAATGGTTATGTTTAATAAATACTGATGATTCTCAATAAAATTTTAATCGTTTTCATTGAATACTTGTAGTATTCTCTTGCTTCTTTATCTCTTCTTTATTATTTCTGTCATCCTATTCTTCCCCTTCTCCATCATTTGTCAATATTACAGTCAGTTGATCAATGTGTCTATTCACGAAAGTACCATTTTGTGTCTCCATTTCAAAGTTAGATGCTCCTCTTCTATTTCGGATTGTTCCTTGTAACCACCGTGGACCATTATTAAAATAACGATACATATTATTTTTTTTGTATATCATTTTTTACGGGGATACTTTTGAGAATTATTGACAATTTGTTCCCTCCTTTTTTGCTTTTGACGATTGTCTGGATGTATAGTATCCAATAAAGTATGTAATCGTCTGTTCATTAATAATTCTCTGGGACTTTTATTAGTCGCAGTGCAAGGCGTTACTCTCAAACCTAAAAGCATATTCG
>DVQO01000422.1:0-17358 GCA_018231785.1 Danaus gilippus | reverse complement strand
TGGAAACCTTGTCCGCGAAGTAATTTTAAGTAGACCGCGTTTTATTGCGAACGTTGATTTCAGAAACCCCGTCCTAAAAAAGAATGCCAAAAATTTTAAGTTAAATGAATGTGAAGCTTTTATTTATAAATTTATGATAAAAAAAAGTTAAACTACTACTGTTTGGTGTTTTTTATAATTTAGAAAAAGTTGATCACCTTTGAAAGCTAAAATCATATTAAACAATTATGTGGAACATCCTATACTTTTACTAGTAATAATGAAGTGAACAACAAGTGACATAATTAGAGATAAATTTATTGAGGTAGCTTCAGTGGTGAAGTTTTATATATATGTAAGTTGTTCTTTCTACTATAAATTTTAAAACAGGGGAGAGCTATACATTAAAATTCAACAACGCGGGCGAAACTGCGAGATAAATCTAGTTATACACGCACAATGGTGTTCAAGAAATTTTTATTTATGACTTTTAAAAGGTGCATGAGCATGGGTGTAAATTTTAAGAAACAACCAATATGATGGTATTTTATGATGAGCTTTTCCAGGGAACTTGATATTAGAATTCATTAGCCTGAGGTATATCCGAATTTATCTTCATTGCTCAAGCTGTTATGGTCTAATGATAGTTAAATTAGTAAATAAAAATACGGCAACTTGCTCAAGGACTCTTGGTTGCCTTGGTTCTGTTAGCTTTGAAATATTAATTATTAGCACTTATTTCAAAATGTGTTGCTCTGAAATCAAATTTACATAAAAAAATTAGCTTAATTATTTTATCTTTATGTCTCGTCTTAAAAAAAAAAAATATATAAATGTTTATTGAATTAATTTTTAATTGGAATTTCTATTTAAAAATAAATTTCCAATATAAAAAATTTAGTAAGATTGTCCAAGATTTTGATTTAAGCATTTCAGTAAATGATTTCATTAAGTAACTTTCCTTTTTTATAAAGTTAATACATTAAAAATAAAGAATATTTTACCTCAATACCCTTTGTTTTATTTTCTCTTTATATAAGATAATTTTATGAATATTTTACAAATACTTACTTTGTTAATAGTATCCGGTTGTAAACCAATCCGGTTATAGGACTGAAGAAAAAGTTTGATTTTTTTTTCGTATCAAATAATATATTTTTATATTAAAAAATGTTGTAATTGTAGAAACTAGAGGTTGATAATATTAAGAACGGAACAAGAAACCGAATAAAAGTTAGGAATTGACTTTTTGTTAATCATGACATTTGGATATTAAGCCGCCATTTTCAAGAAATATAATTTTGTGGTCATTCCTGTTAACATAATTTTATTACTTGTGCTCTGCAAGTTACGTATGATTTTAATTGACGTACCCAATTCATAAATTCGTAAATGTCTGATTTTTTAATCAATATTACAAGAATGCATGTTGATTGCAGAGTATTATTTATATAGCCTTTTTTTTGTTTTCGATGGGGAATGCATTGAATTGCATGCACACGGGGCGTGGGGGAGGATAAGCTTCCCCCTGTGGTATGTGGGGCTCCCTTCTCTCCGTGGGTGTTCCTTCTCTCCGCTATTGGTAGGGCCACGGGAACGCGCTAGCACACTTCCGCGACTTCTGCTTGCTTAACATTGCTTATACTCTTAAACTTGAAAGTAATAAGGAGCTTCCCATCATAATAAGAAACTAAATCTATTGAACCCATTGAATAAATTACTATAGTTTTTATAATATAAATGTTTTAATAATATTCCATCAATGACCTGACCCGCTTGCTGATTGGTAATTCAAAGCGTAATCTACTAGTAGCCTTAAAATTTTGAGAGTATTTTCCTGAGACGGAGGGTTGTACTTGAGCACCCTCAAGATACATAAATTAATGAAAGCTCTAAGATTTGAATTCGTGTATTCAAAATTAAGTAATTGGATAGTTCATTCTTATTAAATATTTGATTTTATTACCGTTTGATTTCTTAAGGTGATATATTTTTATTAAAGTTTCAAATGTTTAATTGATTATTATGTTTAAAACAATTTTGCAAGGTATAAGCAACGTAATTTTCTGATTTATAACTTATTAAAAAAAAATATCAAAAACGGAAGACAATAAAATATTGCATTTTTATAGTATGTTTAAAAATGTGATATTTTTGTAGATGTTGTTGCCAAAATACATTGTAATCATATTTACGGGGATGAAATCCGTGAAGCAATTTTAGTCCACGCCATTTCACGGAGATAAAAAAGTCCAAAAGTGTGTTAAATGCGTGGATGTGATGCATCACACATGCACGCTATGTAGCAGAGAGAAATGGACCGTTTACCGTAATTGTCCATTCGCGAGTACATTTCACACGGAGTATACACACAAAATTATACACTACGGAGTTACAATGCGGTTTGTGGGAGGTCCAACCGGCTAGCTGGAATTTTATACAGCGGCTTTATTGAATGTTTAAACTTGGCGCTTGATACAGAACATAAACAATAATATACTTCACATCTTTCGTAAATGTTTATCCGATTGTGTTTTTATATAGAAAGTTTTTAATAGTAATGTTTAACTTTAAGCCAATGAGATTTGCTTATAATTTAAAATATATGTTAATGATACAGACAATTTAAAATGACACTAAGTAAAGGTACATAATATATACATAGGTTGTTTCTACGAATTCAGTTGCATCTTTTAGGGATTTAGTTGATTTGTCTAAAATTTCAGTCCCTAAGGTGACAAAATAAACTAAAGCTTAAATGAAAGCAGAGTAATGTGTATAATTTACTTTTACCCCTTACTATGTGTTCCGTTATTCGTTCTTCATTAGATGCAAAAATAAAACTCCTTTAATGTTACTAAATTAAAAAGTTCTCAAAAGTAAAGAAGGAAACCCACTTACGCAGGTGCGATTTGCTTGTAAAGTTTTTTTCCTGTTTAAACCATGCTCGTCAGGGTAATTATTATACGATAAATCTTTTTAGTATCATAATTTCTGCATTAAAATTTAAAGAGTCATAACAATGACTCCATTTTATGGAGAAATATTTTAACAATATAAAATATTCGTTTTGCTTTACTAAAGCCAATCAACGTTTAAATTCAAAAGTCAGTTTTAATAAAATGCAGTTTTTAAAATAAGGTTATTACTACCAAGAGTCTAGACTAAACTATAAAAATAAGAAATTGTTTTTAATTTACCGCATAAAATTATATTAATGTTGTACTAAAAACCGAAAGGTTTTTGAAAATAATGTTGGTCTGTTCCTTTTTAAAAAGCATTATTATTTGAGATTATTAGATCTGAAACTTGATATGAAAAAAGTTGCAGTTTAATTTAAAGGTTTTTTGAAAAGAATAGATTATTTATTAGACTTAACTGTGGATTTTATAAAGTTAGTATAACTATAAATTATGAACAAATATTTCTTGAGACCGATTATTTTTTAAACTTTAATTTTGATTGAAATGTAGTAGTAAACTTAATGTTACATAATATTTAGAATAATACAATAATTACTAAGAGTAAAAGTTTATCAAAACAATGATAAATAATTCTTTTCTAAGTAAGTATGAACGAACGACCTTCAGTTTTATGTAAAATTTTGCATTAAATGTGTGTGTCTTTCTAAATTATGTGTTTTATTTAACCAATGATTTTTTTCAATAAATATCATAAATAAATATATTAACTAAAACTAATTAATACATAAAATTAAAAGAAAATCAGAGGGAACAGGAGAGGTGATATACACAAAGTAAGGTTGAAAATTATTATGTAACAAAACTAAAAAAATCAATTTAATTATTGCAGTTTACAATACAGTGGTATGACCTGAGAATCGTCTATTCGTTTCAGCTCATTAATTTCTTCTTGAAACCCTTATTAAGTACTCTTTGAGGATTCATGAAGCGATTTCATCTCGTCGACGCCACCCATCTGCATCTCAATTATGCAATACAATTTCACTGGATATCAGACTTGAAAAACCAATTAAAATGTTTGAAAGCTTTAGTAAATGAAAAACTCAATGCAAACCATCATTGATATGCAATTAAATGTCATTAACTTATTTTCTAACAAATAATATCTTTTTGATATTTAACAATATTGATTGATGTAGTAATAATGTTTTTAGTGATATGGAAATTATTAATATATTTTATAAGTCAATAGTTTCTATAAGTCCGTCTAAAATAATTTTTGCCTGTTTATTATATGTTCGAACCTAATCAATTAAAATTATGTTAGATTATATAATCTTACTTTGTTTCTTATTTTGTTTGTACCAAATATCTCAAATACTATTATTATTTAAAACACATTAATTGAATATTTTATAAAACAAAGCATATTTTTCGCTTTCTGTGCTTTTGTTGCGATCAGTACAAAGGCATGTAGGGGTTTCGGTAGGCCAAGTTCGGTTAAAGCTCAGTTGGTGAAGTTGTGAAAGGAAGATATCCAGTCAAACGTGCTTTGATAAACTGCCTTTTGTGTCCTTTGTGACTCCTCGATAATCTCTGTTTAGATGGCACCAAATGTGGGTCTGGAATAGAAATTCTTTTTGTTGCTAACCATGACACTCGTTGATTTTCGAAGGATTATTGGAAGGGATTATTTGTCACATTGAAGATGAAATAAACCTTTAAAATTTATATAATTCATCATCATAGTTAAAAACAAGACATAAATTACATTAAAGAAATATACTGAATTATTAAAAAATGAATTTATTATATGCGTTATGAAATATGTAAGTTGAATAACAGGAAGCCACTTTGAGCGAATGAATACTGTTAAGTTTATTAATAAATAAGCCTTATTAACATGGTTATTTATAGAACTAAGTATATATATGGCGTAAACGCTTTTGTTACCTTATATATGATATATGACTATACACGCCAAATAAATGATAGACAAAGGACTTTTTGATTTAGATTGATTTTATTAAATTTGGTGCTAAATTTTCGACGGGATCACGTATGAAATAATATATCTATCAGAGAACAATGAGTGACATGTACAATTTGAATTTAGTTTTATAAAAAACAAATAAGGTTTTCTAAGTTTTATTTTAGTATAACTACATTTTCAGTTAAAAGATAATAATACACTACTTTCGCCCGGCTAATGTTACGGTTGCTTTTAAAATAAACCAAATATCACGGAGAGATTCTTAACAATGACGGTATAATAATGCAGTGAACGGGTGAAATTTGTCGTTCCATCATTTTACAAATTTCTAATATTAGACGCACGAAAACGATTAGCGTAAAAGTTTTCGAAACAATAAAAGACTTAACTGCTGTTAAACTGATAGCAAAGTCTCGAATAACCCGGAAAATTTCTATTTCAAAAAGAAGTCATTAGCGAACTTTGAGTTAACTTTCTAACCCAGAGGGGAAAGAAATATTTCTTAAATGGCAGAAACAATAACATTCCGTCTTTGTTTGGTCCACTGGAGCTAATCAATTTGTTTTAGCGTTACTCAAAGATTGACTTTTTATTGACAGTACATTTTTTGTACTCTGAGAAATGAAATCATTTATTCGTTTAGATTTAAATTACATATGTATATCAATTAAGTTTTTCCTCAATTAACATGAACGAAATAAAATTCTTACGACATTCCTCACTTCATAAATAAAAATTGTTGCTCGCTGCACTATTTAATCACTTAATGGAAGATTATCTGTCACCGCGTTAGCAATTAATTACAACAATAGCATAAAAATATTGCAACGATAAAAGAAGTTTTGTATTCAAACATTTGTTTCTTATTTTGAAAGTATAATTTATATTTCCAAAACACAAATTTTCCTTTCATTTATTCAAGTTAGGTTGAAAGATTACAATTATTCATATGACACAAATATTTTTTGATATGGGTAATATAATTCATACAAATAAAATTTATAAATGACAAATAAGTCATACGTAAGGAAATAAAAGACCGAATACAATCATGAATCTTACGCGTCGTAATTTTCCTAGGGGTGGGTCTCAATAAAAAAGAGTAATTTCTTGCGGGTGTTACGTCGAGGAAGGAAGACATTGGAGTGACGTTAGTTTGATATACGAGCGAGCTCTTTTGTGCGTTGGTCGTTAATACAAGAACACAATGAGAGACGGGTTCGAGGACGCTGGCTTTGACAAAAATCAGTGCTGATTTGCGTCTTGATTGTTCAATGATGAAAAATGTTCTGTATATCTGAATTGTCATGTTACTACAAAAACTAGTGGTTGAATAAAATAATTCATTTATAAAATCTAAATATTAAATGAACCTATTATGAACAAAATATTTTACGCTATTTTCATTTCACATGGAGCTGATAAGATCGATACTTTAAAGTTGTTTTCGTGTAATGGGTAATAATTAAGTTGAAGTGGCTGTGATTATTTTTTTACAACTGAAGTAATTTTATTGTTTACTTTTACTGCTACAACTATACATAAATTAATCAATATAATTAAAAAACTGTACCGAAATCGGCATTAATCGAGGATATTTTATGAAATTATTTTTACCTCGTAACTAGAGCTACACTCATATTATTTGTTTCATATATTTTCTAGCTTATATAAGTATGTAGGTGAGAAATTATTAATGTCATGAGATTTTGAATAGGAGTAAGGTGCCCTAGATAGCATTGGCTAACATGAAAAATTTTTCGAATTAAGCGTGACCTAGATCTGTAACAATAAATCGGTCAGACGTAAATGAGTTGGTATACCATAATGGTCCGTGTACGTGTTTGACTCTAAAGTGTTGCTTCAGACGGATGGATGAATAGATGAACCCTCAAGATTATTAGTATATTAATAACAATTTCGTTACTTCAAGGCCCTCTGGTTTTTATTACTTCTATAAATTATTGCTGTAACCTAGAAACAGTTTATGCAACCGAAAAAGTAATTAACATTTATACTACTAAATAAACTTTTTATACCTTTCTTAAATTTTTGGATCAAATATATATTTTTCATTTAATAATATTTAATGTATTTGGTCTGATACAATCTTCTTAGACACTTATTGGTACTTATTAGTGCATTGTTCGGTGGTTTATCCCAAAATAAAAAAAATGAAGTCATGAATTCAAAACTTTCCATTATAAATAGTACCTTTAGCTGTAGTAAGGAAATGAGGTAAACGTAGAAATTGCAATACTGGTAACAATATAACTTGAATAATTAATTAATGCAAATTAAATGTATTCTTCATGTTTACATTCCAGGTGTGCTATTGATATAGGGCTACATTTTTAATTATATTCAAATTATGGTGGTTCAAACGCTTAGAAAATAATTGTATGCACATAATTATTTGTGCAACGCCCGCTTTGTGCGGACGGACAGCCGAGAACAAAGTGAAGTTACGACAAAGCTCTTTTGTAAGGAAAAAATTTAGAATAGAAGAGTCTTTAGGCTGATAATTATATTCTGGACCGCTAAGGGTTATAGTAAAGAACGCATTTCAATTAATATTTATCTTTATAGCTATAGAACTTTTAAAGTTTATTTTTTTTTTAATTTATAAGGTTCGATATAAAATGAAACACGAAGTCTTATAGCTATGTACTACCTATAATGATTTCATTTATAGACAAGGTTTTTATTGATTCTGTTTAAATTATTTCTTTTTAAAATAATTCCTAGCAACACAGGTTATACAAGTATATGAAAACTAAAATTGACTACAATGAAAATACAAGTCTACAAAATAAATACACGGCGCATGCTGAGATGATTCAATTTTGTGGAATTGATATCGTGAATAGCGCCATGTTTCCCCATGGCGCCAATACATTTTTAAGATACGAGTATTTGTGAGCAAACGTTACACCAAATATCTTGACAGTGGGTGATAATATCATATTATGTAAATTGTTTACGTTCTTTGCTCAGGGGTGTCTCATCTATAAAGTGTTTTGAACACAGACATTGTCAATACGAATCAATATATCTAACCCTTTTACGATTCCATCATTTTCGTTTATTGGTGATGTGCGTGCATCATTCGGAACGCATAAAAAGTCTGAATGTTTTTGTATCCGTAATAGTGTGTCATCAAAAAGATCTCATTCGTATTTTGGTAGTATTTATATTTTAGTTTTGATATATCCCTCTAGCCTAACTAATATTATGGATGTGCAAATTAAAGGATGGTTCAGGTATCTTACACTTCTTTAACTAACCTTTATAATTTCACAAACCTTAAATTCGCATGGATGATAATTTATTATTTTAGTCTTAAACTTCTTCTTAGCGGTCACATCTATAGACTGCTTGTATAAGAAAACCTCTGGGCTATTTTTATAACATGGATTTATCACTCAATTTTTAAGTGTTTATTGAAGTACGTAACAATATTGTACATTTTTAATTTAACGGGACCTGAAATTGTTGTTGAAAATATTGTTATTTTATATAAATTGGTATTCAATATTTTGTTAATATAGTGGTAAGTTTTAAGTAAAGCAATATGTGGATTTCTTTTTTGTATTGAGTAATATACATTAATTGGTAAGTTTGTTTTCACTGGGCTTATCAAAGAATAGAAACGTATAACGTTTGTCAAAACCAAGTCAATGGGATACATACAGAAAGAGACTTATTATTAGAGAGATCTGAAAAATTAAGGTAAAAAAAATCGAATTTTAAATTCTGTTTTATTTTATATATATTCTTCTTTTTCTTCCTGG
Organism: Danaus gilippus; assembly: GCA_018231785.1. Lineage (NCBI taxonomy): Eukaryota > Metazoa > Arthropoda > Insecta > Lepidoptera > Nymphalidae > Danaus > Danaus gilippus. The sequence goes on along the minus strand of DVQO01000422.1, from coordinate 8,668 downwards.
CAATTCCCAAGCTTTAGCCAGGGTCTGCCTTCCCCTTTCCTTTTATATATGTATATACTAAATAACACTATATCAATGTCTCTTCTAAATGAAACACTATAAATATTTAATGTATTGACAATAAAAAACCAATAGGATTGATATATAGAACACTCAGCAATTTTAATTTCATAACCCTTTTGGCATACAATAACATGGCAGCGTCCATTATTTGCGGAGAGTAGAACAAATATTTTTAAGGGTACTGTATTTAACCGAGGGAATAACGTACATCACCGATTACACTCTCAGATAATACGCGGCTCGGTTATTTATTGCGCTGATAACAACAGCGATGATTTAAGGAATAAAGATAATGTTTGTGATTCACCCAACTTGTTAACAATTTTCTTATTTACCCTTAAAATGTTTGCGGATTAGTTGTTTTATTGCTTAGGAAATTTTGTATGCTTATTTTATAAAAAGTAAAACATATTTTTCTATTTTTATTGTATGCTCTAATTTCTATGTATTTTAAAGTAATAAAAGTACTTAGACTTGGAACATTTAATAGGTTATTGTGTGTTTCTTTTCAGTTAATATTAATTTAATTAATCTCATACTGAGCTTGGTTCATATGATCAGTGATAACTGCTAACTCGCACGTGATTTGAACATTAGCTATATAAGAATACATTCTAAGTTTCAGTGTAATGATCTTCTGCCCTCTCATTCTATGATATAATTAATATAAAGGTTATTTGGTATATTAATGTAGGGCAAAAGAAAATTAAAACATAATCATCAAATAATATTATTTCTCTGAATATTATTTTTAAAATATTATCTTAGCATGGCCATATTAAATTGAGTTTCTTAAAATATTTTTGTTATATAATTCTATTTTTTGTGTTTATCTTGATGGGTAGGTTTTCTAAAGGGATATACAGATTTTATGAAATGTGAAAAAGATTATAATTTTTTGCTAATTAATTTAGAAAAGTTTAAAAAAAGTATAATTAGAATACAACTAAAATAAATAAAAGTAGGCTTATAGAGAAGTTCATGTTTATTGATTGTATTTATTCTACACACGTACGTTATTATGAAGTGAAGCGTGAAAACTGGATTGATAAACGAGCTCGCTATCTTTTGTCCAATGTGTTTAAGAAATGATACATCGTGAGGTGCCAGAAAATACTCCAGCTTCGTGTAAATACTCTTACTTTACGAAATTGTATATAACTTTTTATAAATATCATTTTATATCGAATAACACCCATATAGGTATATATATATAGATACGTCTACAAATGCGTCTATTACAAATCACTCAAATTCAGAATTAAGTCGTCTTTGAAAACAAGACAAGCTAATGAATATTTTTCAACATTATTAAAGTTATTAAGTATAAAATTTTGAAAATGGCAGTAAAAATTGTTTAAATACTTTCTTCATAGGAAATAAATTCAATTTAGGGATCAAAGAGAAAACAAATGTTTCGTTTCGTATCCTAAACCTCTCTAATATTATCCTTTATATAACATCAACTGAAAATAGCTTTTGTTCCGTTTGACCAAAGGTATTATTTTCTTACATCATATCATTTCTACCTAGTGTTTTATTAACAAATTATGATTATTAGACATTTTTACTCTTCAATATCCTCTTGAAATGGTTTTTAATATTAAAAAAAAACCATTCCTTGGACGGCTTTCTATTTTTAAAAATATTGATTTTTATTAAACAGTTATACTATATTATAATGAAGATACTCACCATAGTATTTTAGCAGTCCTGGGAAAATAATTGCACGTTTTTATGTCTTAATATATTAAAACGTTATAAAACACCCCAATAAAATATAAATCCGGTCACTGAACGCAAATGCACTGTTAAATAAAGTGTATTGAAATGAAAACACTAAATCATTGGGAGCACTTCTGTCCAGATGCCACGAACGCCACGTAGCGGTATGTACCATAAAACATTTCACTCAACGCTCATGGGACGTGTCATGCCTATTTACGAAATTTATTTTTCATTTCTACTAAACCTTACATATTACTGTTATATTATGTCGGAAAAACAGTTTTCTCTTGAAAAGATATTCTTTTATAGAGTTTTTTAAGATTTTATTTCCGAATTATAATAAAGGAATTAATCTAAAATTATGTAAGCGTGGATTATGAACGCCTGGTCTAGTAGTCTTACTTTACCTACAGTTAAGTAAGTTTGCACAAACCTCTTAATTATAGGTAAAACTTAGGGCTTCGTTCTAAGAAATGAAAATAATGTTAGTAAAATTCAGAATATAATATTAGGTGCTGTTGTGTTTTATTAAAATATTAATTTTCTAATAGGTTCTCGGGACCATTACAGGACTTGATAGTTATTAACAAAGTATAATCCTAAAGAATTGTTTTAATTCTCATCTAAAATAAAAAAACCTAGTGTAAAAGCCAGCTGATGAGCTCAATGTGTAAAATAGCAACATTTATATTATTGTCAACTCAACGAATGAATCAGCTGGCAACGAAGCAACTAGTACTCTAAGTACGGCAAGCTTCGCCAAATAGCATTTCACTCCACATTATTCCGCGTGTAGGGCACCGAGACCAAAAGGAGATTTTTTTTGCTGATATATATTTATTTCAGTTATTGAATTAAAAGCATAAGTAAGCGTGAAAGAGTAGAGGAAACTAAATTTAATTAAGTACCCTAATACATACAATTATGGAGGTGCTCCATAGTGGCAGCTCTAATTATTATCATTGCCTTTTATATAGATCTCATCACTGTCTTACCGTCTGATTTTTGTCTTTTACGTAAGCCAAACACTGTAAAGGTTAAAAGAAAGACAAACAGTGTATCGGTGGTTTGTTATTTAGTGTCGATGGAGGTTAAGAAAGTGAAAGGAACAAGAATGTCCTGAATAAGGGCTGTTGATACTAAGTTTCTGGTCCGTGTGTTTGGTTTAAGATTACGGCTACTATTAAGTATTGAGTTTTTGTAGATAATTGCGGAATCACTTCTCCTCAGACGGTATATTTCAGTTTTCGTATCAACGTCAAAATATTAATACTTAATTCTGACTCTGAAAATAAAATACTATAGTTTTGTCCCATTTTGCAGACTCTTTTTTTAGATAAAATATTAATATTTATGATTGTAATATAAGTATAAGAATCTTTAAACATGAGATTTTCCAACAAACCCTGTCTCTTTACATATTTATCTTTATGAGAACGAAATCATAAACAAATTGTTGTACGGCATAAATTTTACTTTGTTAGTTATACAAAGAATAACTGCGGTTATAATGAAGAACTTTAATGAGATTTTCGCAAATGTAGGCGGAACGATAAAATTATTCCAGTTAAAATATTCGACTCGGAAGCCATAAAGAAAATTTTATTTAACAAGGATTTGCTACCAAAACCTGATTCTTTAATGTTTAAAATATCTAAGCATTTAATATTTTAAATCTTTAAAAGCCTGTGATTAATTAACATTTTATGTTAAAAAGTATTTGCTTTATATAAAATACCAGTATAATAAATGTTGGATGATTCTGTTCATTTTGCATTATAATACAGCCAAAAATGTATTATTTAAAATGTATATATTATATGGCTGTCATTATTTAGGTAGCTGAGGTATTAACTTGACGATGTGAAATAAGCTTTTTGACAGATACTAGACTGATGCTCACGCAAACCTGGCATGAATAAACCATCCGTTGTACAACACTTAACACATCAATTACACAATACTTGCCAATAGCCACGCCGACGACTGTCGGAATAATCTTACTGCTCGTTATGATTGTTCTGCGTGCCCGCAAATGGGTGACGATCAATTGGATAATAATATTGCAAGATTTAAATCTATCCTGACAGTTTATGTACTATCGCATAATATATTGCATAAAATATTATTTACATTTCGAAGACCTTACAATTTAGGTATTATGTATCACCATATGTTAGGTCCAGACAAACCTATAAAAGTCGTTCAGAAGGTACTATTTAGATTTGCTTTGATAAAACAGAGGCTAGCCTATTGTTGCCTACAGACTTTCAAGACACTTGAAATCCTCTTGTCTCTCAGTTTAAGGGAGCAAGAAACCCTAGACCTTTTAATGAGGGGATCCTTCTGCTAACCTCGCCTTTCTGACATCTCTTGACATTCATTATTTAATAAAATTCAAAAGAGCTGAAATTAAATCTACGGCTAATAGAAACTATATAGTTGAAACACATTTACTAAAATGTTTCAACTGTAATATAACTTTATGTAAATTATTTCATTTAAAATATATTAATATATTTTATTAAAATTACGAATGGATTATATTGGATAATAGATATGTAAACCTTAACTTTATGGTAATCTAATTATTTAATTAATAAGGATTTAAAACATTACTTTTTAAATAATATACATAATATTATGCATAAAAAAATGGATATGCTTTAATATTTCGAATTTTTATTTTTTTACAGTGTCCTTAAAATATTTCTTAGCATATCCAATAGAACAGGAGACTTGTATATTTCCTACTCCGATTTTTGTAATACACACGAGCTCTCGTTTCAATAGCAAAACTCAAATTATAGTACACTAGAATTCTACCAAGAAAGTGATTTGAAACAGAATAAAAAAACATTACTGTAAAAGGAAGACAATTTTTTATCATAAAATAAGAAATTTTACACACAAATTGTTTTGCCAAATATTTATATAATTCAAAGCCTTTCAGCTGAGCTTGTCGATACTGCAATATAAATACAAATACTTATGATTTTGAAGTCAAAATTCTAGAGAAAAATATAATTTTTATGGTGTTTCAATTATAACAACACTAAATATTTCTCTTACAGCAAAAATTTTTCGTTATAAACGTATAATATTTCTTCATTTCTCATATAATACAACTCGCCAGACTAAATACAAACAACGCTTTATGAATATATGATTATAATTTGGTAAACATTCATCAGTTGCTTTAGCGAGTATGCTCATGTTATATAAAAGGGTACATTTGGTTCGTATTTGATGAGTCTGCAAATATATAGGAATGAGTAATTTGACAGTAAGGTCCGGCAAGTTTAGGTTAAATGTTGATTAAAAAACTTGTTTTGATGTTATCATTATATGAAAATAGTTATTATAGATGATTAATCTATAAGAACCAATAAAATGTACATTACAATTATTAATTATTATTGATAAACATGCTATGAGAAATCAAAAACTATTCTTAAGGAAACAAAAATGGATATTTAGAGTGTGTAACTGTGTAAGCAATTTAGTGTAAGAAATTATTGTTTCTTAACCTCAGCCTTAAATATTATTTTAAAACATAGGTTTTATAAAGAATGGTAAATAAATTGTAATAACACTAATAAACATTGATAAATTATAATTAAAATGAATTAAATAACGTTATTAAAGGGCCTTTATTTTTTGGAAATGACGTCTACTTATACTTAGATATTTTATGATTCGATTTTTTCGGTTAATTTTTTCAATACTTCCTCATAAATGACTCTTATGATTAAATTATGTTAATAAAATAAATCGTTTTATCGAAATCGGAACAAGATTAATTATTTATTAATTTATTATAGAAAGGTCACCTAAATCATTAGGCACTTAAATGAGGACAAAAACTTTTCCTGCCGATTTAGTTTATAACTATAATGGTTTCATAAATTAACCAAAATGTCCCGTCGGGTATAAAAAGAGCTCCTAGATATCCCGATTACATAATAGAACCGCCCACTAATACGTTTTTACAATCGTCCAACGGTAATAAAACAAGGATGGGGCTCAGATTAAGCTCGTTTATCATTCGTTTTGATAGCCCTTTTTGCTGTAATCATTCATTTTTCTTCCGTCGCTTTGCTGCTTTGCTTGGTTTCAAGCGATCTTTCGTTATGCGGTAAGCCGTTATATTAAATTCACTCGGTTATATGAACTTTACTTTTGACGAATAAGACCGAAAGTTGGGTGAAAAATGATTGCCCTTTTATATTTTTATGATTTTCCTTAATTTATCTTTATATCCTTTTCTCTATCTCATATTTTTGGAGTTCATAATTTAAAAATTTATTTCATAATTGTTCACGCATAATTTTTTAATAATTTAATAGATTCTATTTCTTCAAGAGGAAGAGAAAAAAATATAATTATTGTCATATGAAATAATTTTAAATTAATCTTGATAATTTTTTACTTCATTGTTTTATAAAATAACTTTAAAGCACTATTTGATTTTATTTATCACTTTCCTAAAATCTACCTTATCGTAGGATATTTTACTTAAGGCAATTTTACTGACAATAATGCAAAGGGCAGCAAAGTATTTTACACAAACAAAACAAAAAATAGTCAACTAGCATGGCAACTCTCTATATCAATTAGGAGTAAGACAGTGCGACCCCGACGGTTTAATAAGAAGTTACGATGACATTGCGCCTAGTCATAAAATTCTGACCAAGCAACAAGAGAATAATGGAAAGTTGTCTAATGGATTTTATTAAAATAAGGGAATCCAATGCCCTTACATTTTATATCCGTGTTGTTATACTAAATAATTTATTGAGAAAAATAAATATTTTTTGGCACTTATAGGTGGGTTAGAAGTGAAATTATAAAATTAATAACATCTTTGTTATTTTTGTTTAATTAAACTGTATTAAAGTAGTTTTACTGAGTTTTCCGAGCCTCAAAAGGCATACGCGTCTCCAATTACTAACAGAAGACTGAACACTCTGATGAGCCTTTATTAAACCTCCAAAAGAGCCGTTATTAGTTTGGTGCCAATTAATTATTCATTGTCTTTTCTATATTGATGATATAAATTTTAGTAAAAGCTTTCTTCAGGACAAAACCTTTATAGCACTTATACATAATGAGTTCTGTGTGATAAATTAAAAATTAAAATTATTTATTCAGTACCCGCATTGGTTATAGGTTTTTTCCCATGTCATTATTCTGAAGCTATTGTCTTACGCAAGAGATGATTATGATACTAATTAATATAACACTTGATTATTTCAAATACATGCTACCATATAATATCAATAACATAACTTTGCTAACCTTTTTTTTATCTATTCTCTGGAATTTGTATACCTATGTACAGAATTGGAAAAAAGTTTGACACCGCTTTAAAACAACTTTTTACTACTGTCTACTAATTACTACCTTCGTACTACGTAATGTAATCAATGAATCTATATTTAATAAAAGATTATAGTTATATTTAAGTCTTCATATTTACTTTTTTGTTTAAGAATTTTAATCAAGTTAAAATCAATACATAACATTAAGTTATTTAATTTATTTAAATGTCTAATAGTAGATCTATATACAACGTTTTATATTAAATGAATCCTATTTATAAAGAAATTATGAATAGATAGCAGTATGAATTAACGAAAATACTCTTTCTTTTAGAGCATTCAAATACAATAATTCTTGTCTATTTTAAATTTAGTTTGACTATTCAGTATTTAACGAATAAGTTTTATAAGTAATTCTTATGAAACCCTTTTATTGGACATCTATATTGGATTTGACTACATCAAATTAACTTCACATTGTCATGCAAAATAAACTTTTATTAAAAATTTTAAATATATCTGTTGAAGGTACCTCTTATAAAAATTGTTTTAAGATTCACCTAAAAATTTCTTACATATGTATGTCTTCTCAGACATACATATGTAAGAAATTGCCTCAATCGTTTGCCCTAAAACGTTTTAATGTGTATACTATATACATAATATTTAAAATATCATGATATTAAAAATAAAATACTAACAAGTGTTTTTATGTCAAACAAGTTACATAACAATATTTTATCAACGGTAAGCAGAAGCCCTTGACTTATACCTTGACTTACACTTTTTACAATTTTAATAATGTCCAACTGTAGGAGCTGTTGGATTTTTTTTAACTAATGATGTTAATATCACATTTATTTATACTTCCAACTTATTTGGAAACAAAAAATACATATATTATTTTAGTGCCAAAGACACTATGTAATTAAAATTGTAATTAATTTTACAGGGCTTTTCGGATATTTATTTTAAACTAAAAATAAATACGACAGTTGAAATGTTCTCTTTATGTTCTACAGAAAGCGAGCTGTTATTTATGAAATTCTGGTTATCAAAAATAGTGGTGATACATTGCATTTGTAGTATTCATATACATTATATATCCAGATATAATGAATATTTGAAAAAAATGGCAGCATCATTTAAAACTTCCAGCATGAAACGGAACCGCTGGCTTAAACTAGTATCATATAACACACAACTTAAACACTTTTAACTAAATCAAAATACATAGAAGTCATATCTTAAAGTATATTGAATATTTTTGTATATTTTTATTCAAATATTTAAATCTAATTCTTTAAAAATTACATATTTTACAGGATTTTTTGACACGATGTGTAACTTTTTTAGTTTTTTAAGTAGGATAAAATTGGTTTCTTAAAAAAGATATTTGATCCTTGTTCTTTAAACTACGCTTAAAGCAGTTTTGAAATATCTGAATTTCATCACAAGATATTTGACTGTTTCTTTGCAAATTTGCAGGTTTCTTTTAAATTACAGGCTTGTATACCTTTTTCAACCTTATGATCGAATCGTAGTTATATGTA
>DVQO01000421.1:0-17413 GCA_018231785.1 Danaus gilippus | reverse complement strand
ATATATATATAAACGATATTTAAACGATAAAAAAAAGTATAGTGCAAATACATAACCATAAATGGAAGTAGGATCATGCCCATAGAATACACTAAGAAAGTTATTTATATTTATTATAAGGGACTATGTATATGCAAACAAGTAGTCAAAGGGAATGGATAGAATGCACCTCATAATTACCACAGCGATAACGACAGCGTTATTTAACTACATAGTTCAAATCTACGTGTGTCATTTATTGTTAGGTTTGGTAATGTTTTCGCCTTTCTGAAGCCACGTACTTTAAGGAAATAGGTACAAAACGGCGATAGTATAACCTATTAACTCAAATGTTCATAATGATTGATGCCCACGCAGATAACTTACACAATTAGTAATAAGACCGTGTGATGTTAGTAGAATTCCTTAACTAACTTATGTATTTCTTTTCTTTATACGAAAGTGTCTAAGAACAAGTGACAAATATTTAAAAAATGCGGGAAATATTACTGTAGTATGTTAATATCAATATTGTAATATTAGGTACATTTTGATACACTTGTTTTTCTTTTGAGGGTAAGAAATAAAATAAATTGTATTGTAAGCAGTTAATAATATTAAGTATAGCGAAAAATATTGTATATACCTACATGCATAATAAAAAATGGATTTTAGATAACGTAACATTTACTGTTTTATTAACTAAGTCTAGTACTTGTGATGGGGGGAAGGGGACGATAATTTGTTTATATATGTAAGGCTGTCATATATAACTATTTAAAAACGCGATCATATCCTACCGAAAATTTTAAATTACTAGGAGGAATGTATAAATTACAATACTCACATAAGAAAAAATAATATTAATTAAATTTTACAAGATCCCATACAACTCTTAACTACTTTGAAATTTTTAATATGATCTTATGTATATAAACACTTGCAATTAATATAATTTATAAAATTACTCAAATAACCATATTAATACTAGACCAGCAAGAGAGAGAGAGAGAATACATTCAGACGTTGGGCCTATGACGTTATTTAAGATAGAATTATTATTAAAATTTTAGCTTAACGTTTTAATTATGACTGGCAATATTTGAAACCCTTTTACCGGTTTTGTGACTACTTGTTTAATATTCCTTAAGAAAACGCGAAGGATGCATTGGTTACAATATAGGCAGAGAAAAAGAAATGGATTACCAATATTATTGTATAATAATTCATCAAGAGCACATTCGGCACTGGTAAGAATCGTTAATGGACCAGATTTATTTATGGATTTATTTCGAAAAATAAAATGTATAAACGTGCATTATGTAGCATAATGTGACTAAGATTGGATCAGAATTTCGTAAATCAAGATTCTTTTCTCTTATTAATCCTTCAAGACTTTACAAGCAAGCCCGTATATAAAACAGTAATACGAAAACCCAAAACTAAAGCTCCTGAATCGCAGTGGTTTCTGTTAGCCGATTTTGCGTTACAATTAAAAGACTGATTTCAGAAAAGTAATAAAACTTAGATATTGATCGATATAACTTTGTGTTCATTTAGTGACGATATAAAACCAAACATCTATTTGGTAGGACACATAACCGAGATAAATATAATTATACGCCAAAATAAAGCTAACATTATAGGTAAATCAATGTATAACCAAATAAATTCTTGAGAACCAACCTTTGGTCTTGATGATCTTCTTGTTCAAAAATTTGATCATGATCCTCCTGTGACAAGTTAAGGTCCCCAAATTGTTGTTCCAGGGAATTAGACATTATACACTATATTATGTATATAACAATCCACTAAAACAATCACTTTAATAATTGTAAGAATTTAAGTATAACAATTCAGAAAAACACTTCCAAACCGAAGTTAACGTATAACCCGCAATTCGTGACACTGGCAACAAATAACTTTGAAACGGCAAAAGATTGATTGAAAGGTGGTAAATCTAAGCTTTGGCAGTAATGTTAATGTTTAATATGATGGCGGTAAGATGTGGACGGCGGTCAGCGAAGTACGGCAGCCTGTGCGCACACGTGCTCGCTGTTAAAGGCGCGGTGTTTATTTTCGTATTACATAATAGGTCGAAAGCGAGTGAGGCACTGGTCGGATCGGTGCTGGCAAGAGGTGCGGTGGTCGCGCGGAGAGCGGCAGTTAGGTCCGGGCGCAAGGGCACGTGTGCGCTGTGCGTACTGTTCGCAGGCTATCGAGATCGGTACTCAACTGACTGATGTGACGTGCGTGACTGAACCGCGCGAGCTACGAGCGACACCGACGCGACTCCGTTCTCCTTGCATCCATTTTGTATATTTTGTTGAGAATGCGCGCGCTGGGCGTGGCTGAATCGGGGCCCGCGGGGAGCGCGCCGTTGTAGTGAAGTGCTAGTATCGATTCAACTTATCGAATGTTTGGATTTTTAATATTAAAACATTTTAAAAGTTTAGAACGTTATTCAGAGTAAATAAAACTTATTATTATTCGATGCACACACGAATGCAAGACATGACACACCTAAATCATATAAGTAAATATGCGAGAATAAAGCTGAACTTACAATTTCGTAACAAAGAAAGCCCGGTGTAGATAACAATTATTAAAATATGTTAAGATTTAAACTGAATATGAAGCAATATTTTTTGTCGATATTATAAAGTCGATCATGCTATTCACTAACGATAAAGTTCGTGAAGTATATTCGTTAGTGGGTCCGTGTGGCAGCGCCCCGCGCAGTCTTTTCCACGGCACCCGTCCGGGGCCCGCGGAGGGCGGTCGCCCGATACCGCCTACTTCGTCCGGTACAGGCGTCACCCGCTTCGTATCCCGCTACATCTTAGAACTACAACAACACGGGACAGCCGCTGCTCAAGGAGAAAACGCCCTTCCAACGATCCTGATCATACAAAAATCACCTCCAGTGATTTTTGTCTTATAAGAAAGCAAAGGAAAACCACAATTCAATCACTTTTAACCAAACAATACAAAACAAAACCTTTAATATTATATCTGTTAATAAAACGCGCAAGCTGTAATGGCGCACAGAGCGTACCATTCGAGCGCAGCGAACGAGAGCAGCGGAGTGAGTGTGGCCGCGAGCGCGCGCGCTTGCTCGGCCCGGAACTCTGCGCTGCGTCACAACGCCATTCATAAACGCACCGCGCGCGCCGCCCGCCGTCACTAACTCAAGTCACTACAGAAATACTATAAAATCAAAACGACAACGTAATGTTCACATTCATTTGTCTAATGAACATATTATTCAAATTATTGCACCCATCTTTCATAATTCACTGGCAATAGATAACGAGATTTATAATTATATAAACTATTTTTTAAATCTTAAATGTGATTTAACGAAGTTAGTAAATTATCTATGGTATAAATTTAATATACCTAATATGAATTTGCAAATTCTGTGCATTTTTCGTAGTATTGTAAATTATTGACGATATGACATTTGTAGCGACAGCGTGTATAAAACAAATGTTATTTTAAAAACGGTACTTAGAAGAACGAAGTTTCTGCCTTGGTTATTGTAAAAAAAAAACAGGTTTATGGACTAGAATGAGCAGGGAGAGCTGACCTTGCAATCCATGAAATCTTATAAGCGTTAGATGACATCCGCTCCCAATGAGAACCCCTTGACAAGTATTATGAATTAATTGCCGATCTGGTTTTATGAAATAGTTTTTTTTATACCATTCTTTTACTAAGAAGGGTTAGAGAGTTATTGAAGTAGAGGCCAAGATTTTTCACAACGATAAAAGCCCGTACGGCTAACTCGTTTAAGGGATTAAAAATACTTATTAAATATAAATGAATCGTAACGACTGAATTCGTATACTTGAGAGGTTTATACGCATGAATGAAGTCAGTTTAACGGTTTTGTCGTTACTTCAGAAGTTTGTTTTCCAAATCATGACATATTAAGTATAGAGTACTAAGGTTAGAGCATCTCCACTGCGAAGCACGTGTCATATGTATTTATCACAGAGGCTGTTGAGGGGCGGAGTGCAGGCGGGTTAAATTTGTCATTGCAATAGTACCAGGCGTCCAATGGGCGAGGCACCCCACCCGCTTGCAGCGCGCCGCCGCGACGCCGGCATCCCGACCTACCCCGCCTTTCATATCATCGCACAGAGATACACAAACAAATGATGATATCAAAACAGTCAAAACAATCGCACAAACAACCTACTGACAAACTATTTATATTATTATCGAAATAATTAATATGATACTAGAGTTTACTGTGCAACTAACCAGTCAATCAAACATTTTATAATGACTCGTTTTCTTGTATTCTTGAATCTATTTTTTTTACTGTACATATAAGGTTTATTTATGTAGCTACAACTTTTTTTAAGTTTTCGTTTGAATCCGTATTTTAATGTTTACAAGTACTTATTAATTACAACCAATTTAATAATAGTACGATGTACCTGTTACAAATTATATACTTTTTTAATTAACATGAGAACAGGCAAGTAGGAAATGCATTAACCACACTAAGCTCCAAACTATAAAGTTTTAACAACATCACTCGTGTTTGACTTTTGGTTGTCATAATTTTAAAAAGGAAATGGTGGTTACATCTATACACGACATCGAATCGAGTACGGAAACCAGAGAGCGTGACTAGCCCCTGCAGCTTCCGGATACGTTCAGAGCCCGCGTTCCGCAGTAGGCAGTTGGCATCGGGCATTCGTTACGAACGAGTCATCGGCTGGAGTGAGGGAAGAGGAGGAGGAGGAGGAGGGGAGCAGAGATGTAGCTGGTGTCAATGAACGCTCGGAGGAAATGGATGTCTAGACCATAGATACTTACTTCAATTAATTTGAAGAGAACGTAGTATGTGTGTGCCTCGAGAGCACTGTAACGAAAAATAACATGTAACAGGTCACGGCCCAGTTTGCGGGGCTACGAATCAAAACAACACGTTCGTACCAATTCTGAGGTAGAAACAAAAAATATATATACATTTATTCTTAATTTTGCTCATATGGACAACGTTATACTTACAATTTGTACTAGAAATTACTAAATCGTGTCATCATTTAATGTGACGGTGATAGTGTAATCATTTTTTAACAGTTTTATCAAATAGCTGGCGACGTCTCGACGGTTTGCGACTATGTTTCGACATCCGAGATCGTTCGCGATGACGACGAAACTTTTATTGTGTTAAGGAAAAGGAGGGGGGGAGGGCTGCTTCATTAACCAAGTAATTCATGTCCGAAAACAATCTATTATATATCACATTTCGTTTCTAACAATCCGGTACTCTTCTATTTTAGGAGTACACGTTGTCGAACGTTACCGTAGGTCAATAAATTCGTATTAGGTACTGACAGATTGATAGTGTTCGCATTTCTGAAGAATACTATATGCCTAGATTTCAATGCTTAGGTCCACAGAGAAAGCAATAAAATTTATTTATTCCTAAAACAATAAATAGATAATAACTATCATAACTATTAATATATCTCATGAGCCATGTAAAATAAAAAAGTTAACCCTTGTTTCCGAAGAAAGTATACTAAATTTCGGGGAAAATTATACTCCAAACTATTAAAACACATTTCAGTAACTTTCCATCCAGCCATAAGTCCATACAAACAAACTTTCTCGTTTATAATATTAATATAGGATATGTGCTTTCTGCTATCGGACTAATTTCGTTTCCAGCTTTCGTATGAATACGAAACTAAAGTTCAACCGTCTATGCTTTTAAACGTTTTGCTAATACGTGTAGCGTGATTCTCGTTAAACTTTTCGTTTTGTGTAGTTTCTACAAATATATTAATTTTAAAATGGAATAAATAATTGTTAAAGTTGGCTGTTTCCGGGAAAACGAATTTCTAAAATATTTACATACATATATATATCAATAGGTACATCACGTCAGAATTATTTTCCCCGTGACCGTTGCGTTAACCGTTGGCGTTATATTATTGATACTTCAACGTTTTTATAATGCTCATGGCGTTATGTCTGTTCGCATAAAAGTTAAACATGAAGATTGTATTGCGATAGTTAGTATATTAGCCGAGATATCGAATATCGTCTTGAAAGAATAGACATGTTTTGGTTACAGGTATTACGTTTACCGATAAGTATTATGATGGTTTTGGTTTCGGTTAAATTCAGTCCATTATCGTTGTATCATCCAACAAAAGTTTATGCGTTCGCCCCCTCCCCCCCTCAAGTGTTCCTGTGTTGTTCATTCTGCTGCCTTGAAACTTTGGCGAGATGTTTTGAATACACCCGCTTCGGTTTCTGAATTAACTTTCACCATTTCACAATAGATGGGCCGAGGGTCTTTTCATAAAATGGATTTGTTGTATGTCGCATTGAATTGATGAACACTTGAATGGAGTCAAAACTCGGGGTTGTTCCTTTTTGAAACAGTATAAAGCCCAACAGAAACAATCTAGATATGCCATCAACTCGATTCTATTTTTTAGTTTTTAACGTAATATTTAGTTACATATTACATGATATTTAAATATGACAATCAAAAACATTTTATAATTACTAGTTCCTTAACGACAACTTCGTTGTATGAAAGAAGAAAGACTTGAATGACTTGCATTGATACTATGAAATACTACGCACGGGCTGTGCAACAGGTAATAGTTGACTAGTGTTGAGGACCCCAAGGAAATGAAGCGACCTATTTATAAGAAATCAATTATAAAATAACCACATATAAATTGTCCGCGTGCCCACCGGTTACTATAGGGTCGCGGTGCCAGCATTATGCACCAGTGATAATTGTAGTTTATAATGAAGGGTCGAAGGAACCGGTGAGATGTAATGCTCTCGGAGAAAGTACAAACCCATACAGACTAAAGCGTGCTACAATATGTGAGGGGCGAGACGCGTGCTCGCTTACGGCGCGTGTTCACTGACTTACCATCGCTTTCGTTTTCATCATTATAAACATCAAACACTGCATTTACAACAATGATAGCGTAAGAAGATCTTCATGTGATTAATATCAAATAACTGATAGACCACTGTCGCTGTTTCAAAATATAAACAAAATATAAAATTGTAATTTTACCAATGTCTTCGAAAAAATAAATTCAAAACAGTAACCAACTGGAAATACTTTCGTATAACAAAACAACTTCATCGAAAAATCTCAACTTGGAAATATAGAGAGTTATCAAAATAGGTCCCATTAATCATGAAAATTTGCGAGCAATTGGGGACTTCCTTTTTATGAAGTCCATATAAAAATATAAGCTATCGATCCCCACCTTCTCATATAAATATATTTCAGTATCTATTTATTTTAAATAATGATTCACTTCAGGCTTTACCGAAGAATTTAATTTTGTATTCATTGACTGAAATTGTTTTGGCAACGTGTGTGGCTTTGACTTCCATTTGGATTTTAATTTATTACTCCGAATTATACAAGTGTATGTGACTGTTTATGTAGTTTCCATGTTCTAGGTGGCATTATTGTCAATGGATTTTATATTCTTTTCTTATTACTATTATGAAGCGTTTAAAGCTATTATATTACAAGGTTACGAGATTAAGTACTATAGAAAGAATTAGTTCATATCAAAATGTAACATTAATATTTACAATGGATATAACAATGAAATACTAATCTTACTTATTTCTGTCTAATTAGAAATAAAAGCAAAAATTTTCGCAGAATACATACTTCAAATGATTAAATTTATCATTCCAGCTTTTTGATCTACAGAAATTTAAAAATAGAGCCTCACAATTACCGCTCCTTGGGAAATATTTTAAAATGCAAAGGATTATGAATGCTTTTTCCATTTCACGCGTGCTTAAAATAAAAAGACAAAAAAGTTGCATACATTTCGCGATAGAAATGTTCCCTTACACCGTCCTACCAATGTTACGTAAAAATGTGCTATTAGCTTCAGCTTATATTTATTACTTAATTAACCTTTCTTTTTAGAAACGACAATATTTTGTTAGACTATCAATAATGTTAGGTAAACATTTACACTATGACTTTGATACCCTTGATTTCATAAATTAAATTTGTTGAATAATGAAATTAAAACAGACATTTATGAAGGATGTTTACATCTTTTCTCAATCTAGTGGTCTCTGAACACCTTGATTTATATTCTCTTGCTACTCACTTTTATAATTTAGATTTATAGCATTGTTCTAGTAGGATAATTTCGTTATAGTTGTTACAACCGTCCGTGGGAGCTTTATTACATTTTTTGTTCTTCTTGAGAACTACGATGAGTCGTTGTTTTTATAAAAAATATTTTTTTACATTCCAATTGAATCATCCACCCAAATTTCTCGAAAGTTTGGTACCAGGATAAAGTACTCGCGAAAATATTTTCACAAAAACGGAATTAACAGTGCCCAAGCTAATACTCTCCTGACAATTAATTGGTCCATATTTTGTGCATTTTCGTCAAATGTGGCTTAGTTTTGATTTTCTTCTATTTTATTTTGATACAAAATGGTTCTGCAAATCCCAGTTCCTTTAAAATTATAGTACCCTTAACTTTTCAAGCAATGGTTAAGTATTACAAACTTTTCTATTTTGTTGGGTTAACAGATGTGAACAATTTTATTTCATTCCTCATTATTATTAATAGCTACATTCTATATCTTTCGAAAACTTATACAATAAACTATTCTAAATGTTGCTCAGGCTTATATTATGATCGAAAAACTAACCCCTTAAGATAGCATTTGTTATTTAAATATAATGTTGTCAAAAAACATCTCATGAAACACCTTTTCAACGTATCGTCGTAGGGAATTAGAAGAACCCTCAATTTTATGAATAATGACAAGAAAAAAACCGCTGCTAGATCAACAAACTGCCGCACATCAAAAATTATTAAGATATATATTTTTTTATAACTTTAAAATTTTGAATTAAGTACAAAATACTGACAGATTTTAGTTTTTTTCAAATGGTACAAGAAACACATGCATTTGCGTTTTTGCAGTAGTCACCTGACGTCAAACATCGTCGTTACATGCCTAACAAACACTGTCTAGACAAAATTATCATAACACAACCATGTATATCGACATCTAGCTATAGATACGTGAATAGATTTCCTTCCA
Source organism: Danaus gilippus (assembly GCA_018231785.1). Classification (NCBI taxonomy): domain Eukaryota; kingdom Metazoa; phylum Arthropoda; class Insecta; order Lepidoptera; family Nymphalidae; genus Danaus; species Danaus gilippus. The sequence goes on along the minus strand of DVQO01000421.1, from coordinate 8,323 downwards.
TTGTGCTTTCATATCTCAGTGAACTCACATCATAATATGAAAACATTTAAGAAACCGTATTACTCAAAATCATGCGCAGTTACATAGCTACGGGATTGAATTTTAACACTATTCTTTCAATATTCTCCAGCGAATTATGATTGCCATAATGTACATTAAAAAAAGAATTCCTTATACAAATCATTTAGCTGTATGGAACACTAACACAATTATGTTTTCTGTAAACCAAAATACGTTATTAATCATTTATTAATATTAAAATTAATTATTAATTAACACACATTTATCATTGAAACAGATTATTACCTAATTCAGAGGTTTTATACCTAGGATAAGTAATAGATTTCCATAGAATATTGAATAAAGATAAATTGGATATAACCATTTTGTGTGAAGGCATTATTATTCAACTACAAAATTCTTATAAAATTTCAATATTAACAACGAACCCCATAAAGTGCAACAGTTGCAAACGCTCTCTAGAATACGCCTTTATCTGCGGCATACAATACCAATCCTTAGCAGAACGATAGTTCAATATTCAATAATTATTTTAATAATATGTATACAATAAATTGTAAAAAGAATACGAACGCTCAACGGTTGTACGAGACTAATAGAATTGACAATTGCGTTTTACAAATGTCATTGTTTACAATAATGTATCGTTCATAGTTGAAACGATTGTATTAATACAATTGGTAGTCAAATTGCATATACTTGTATAATCTTTGACACTGATATGTAACAGTGTATATTATTCAAGTAAGCAACAATAAATTTACAATTCATGCATCAAGGACATTCTCCTACAGAAAATACTAGCTAACGTTACTTTGTTTATCGCCTCTGACTCGTTAATATTTGGATCTCACTGCCTGAAAGAAGCTCATTTATTTTATTTCATGAATTGATAAAATATATAACTGATAAGAATATACATTAATAAAAATCGGAACATATTTTTTAAATCATCTCGACAAAGGAGTTGATTTTATTAGTAATAAAAAGTGAGTGAGGTGTTGCTACAAAAAGCTTTTTGTAATTATTGAAATAAAAATAAACAAGGAAAGATATTCCTTTAAATTTCAAACACTATTTTACAATTAAACAAGTTTACAAAATTAAGAAGTATGGCTTTTCAGTTTGCACCCTTCAGAAACGATTCGTCTCTATACTTTTAGACAACTAGACCAAACTACGGTCGTTAAGTTTGAAGTCAGGGGGGACTATTAGCTTATTCAAAGCTAAAGGGAAATGTGCTATAAATACAAAGCATGAACAGGTTTTCAAGATGAAGGTGAAACCATAGGTACTTATTGATAAACAATTAAAACATTTAAGAATATAAAGTTAAAATATTAGAGAGAAATTTCAAAATGAGTATTGAAGGAAAAAAGTATTTTCATAGAAACAATAACATAGCGTATTCATCAGACCAGGTGCATAGGTATGTTTTATAGCGCTGGGGAAACAAGCTAATCTTACTATATTATATATACAAGAAAGCTAAGAAAAAATCTAAATAATATATTATTATTACATAATTTAACAATGGTTCCTTTTTTTACAGTTAATGATTAACTCTTAATATAGCTCACAAAATTATAAAGTTAAGGGATTGAATAAATATTGGAATTTAACTTTGAAAGTCTGAATAAACTGTTACACAATCTTGCCCCCTCAAGCGGAGAGAAATGGTATTTGAATTTTACTTTCAGTCCGCGTTCGAAATATTTATTCTAATAAAGTTCAACCTTAAGTTTATTAATCGTCGATTATTATTAAACATTATTTTCTTTCTAAGATTCAATAGAATTTGTTATTTAAAATTTAAATCTGAATTTTGCCGATTACAAAAAAAGGCTTTTCTTTAGAGCAGGGCTAAAACTGATTGGAAAAATCTATTTATACATGATCACAAAATAGCGTAATCAGACTAAACTATTCCAGAGTTACTTTTTTACAATAAGCTCTTAATTAAATAAACAAATTGATGACACCCATTCATAACACCCCCACAGGTAATTGACCTCATTAACTAGATTGAAGTATTTACTGTCAAAACATCTAATTTATAAATTTCAGGACAATTTTGCAGACCTGTACTTTTCTAATCAACTTCAATTGATTGTATATTATTTTAAATTCAAAATTTCATAATTTATAAAAAAAATTAGTTTTCAATTTCGCAATCTAAACTAAATTTGTTTCTATTTTAAGATTCTGTAGGAAACAAGTTTATATGAAATGTTATTATAAATACCGCTCAAAACTAACTTCACACCCCAACAGCGGCGATTATTATTATTATTTTAGAACTTATGCAAGTTTTTTGGTTCTTATCCTTTGTAAGTAGGTTTAAAAGACAATGAGAGCCTCGTCCTCTTTTAAAGCTCAATATCTAACTGACGACAAGGACAACACTCTACATCATTTGTCCTTTCAACACAATACTATTCCCATTACTTGCCTTTTTATTATTCATAAAAGCAAGGTAGGGTTAACAAAAGTTAGTAACTGTTGGTCAACAGTTATTATTACAACAATTATATCCGACTGCTATCGTTCGTTATCTGATGTTTTGGTTACCATTCAACGCAACAAAAAACCTGGATTCAATTCAAGCAATCTGTGCCTATATCTTATGTTTAGAAAGTATCAAGAATGTTTGTGATACAACGCCAGGTGAACAAACAGTCGCTCTGCTCAACTGAGATAATAATAAACTGGACTCTACTTTGTAAGAAATCGGATTGATTCTCACTTGTCATCTTTCGAAGCTCCACTATTGTTCATTTTGGGAACCGCATGTTGTATTTGAAGTTGTTCTACACGGTTTTGACAATTCTATTGTAAACCATAAAGTTGACGTCATGTCACCTTGATGACGTCCTCTTTGATTTTTGCAGCCGCTAATTTCACCCATCAAATCACATGTGACCGGAAAGCTTGCTTGTGAATTCAAAGTGGTCAATGTGTTATTCCTGTTCATACGTGAATATATTATTTCGAACATATCAAAACAAAAAGCATACAAAAATCGTATTTTAATATACCTAATTCAATTAAAAAGGGAATTGACTAAGAAAAATAAAACTTTCTTGAAAATAATCGCTTTTGGGTACCTGCCGGTTTTTGTCCCAAAGTTCACCGAATGGGGATGAAAAATAACCTATGTATAAGTACCCTACACAGAATGGGGTGTTCATTCATTGAGTGTTTATAGACGCAGCGTAGTTATCAAGTTATTGTCCTTGTAGCAACAAAAATAAGAATAAATTTCGAACAACCCGCCTTCCCCCACAAAGCGGTGGTGCGGTATCGTACAAAACAAATCGCAAACCGATCAGGTAGACCCGCCGTTTGAACAACAAGGTATGAACAACGTGGAACAAAGTCAAAATAGAATGTTTAAAATGGAACCCCCCAAAAGTGCTTGATTATAAAATCAAATAAAAAATAAGCTATTTATGCTTTAATATTGTTTTCTTTGTTACACAACTTAAGTTAACGACATTCAATTTTAATACATATTATTATATCTCTAGTTTGAATTTCACTACATTATGTATTATCTCAAATGACTGTCACCTTTTGTCACCGGGTTTGTGGCAGAGATAAAGAGTCAAGAGATTAAAACCCTTTATATTTATAACAATAAATTAACTTCTCATTCACTTTTAGTAGATTACGTTATCAAAACTTTAATGTGGTCGATTTGATTACTGTTCTGTCTTTGACAAGAATAGAGTATAGTATTACACAATCAATATAATAATATAATATAGAATTAATTGACATTAATTTTTATATACAATTTCTATTTATAGCGCGAAAATTAGGTTCTTCCTTGATAGACTACCTGATATTAAAGCTTGCATGCAATCTATTGCTACACTTTGGGATATACACTAATAAAAAATTTAAAACAGAATGCTGTTAGATATGGGAATATAAAATAAAATGTAATGAATATAGCTATGTTTCAAACTCGGGTTAGGCTTACTTTATTATTCATATTAACATTAGCGAGGCGATGGAGAAGGGCTTAAGGATAAAAATAACTACAAGTTTACTTCCAAATTTTAGCTTTCGCCAAATAAGTCCCTAAGCACAATTTTCTTTCGTCACACTGTTTACGTAGCGTTTCCCGTTTCTCACACAATAACCTAAATTTATTTAATAATGATCGAACATTCATGAACGAAAAAAAATCACTCTACGTATATATTGTCACGATGTCTTAGTCCATGCTAAGCATACTTTTGTGATCAACTCATGATATATAAGATAATTTGAACAACTATATTTAGAAAAAGTTTAATTGGAAGCAAAACATGCAAAATTAAATTAATGTTACTAAGACTCAGCATCATTCTCCGGTTTTATACTATATTATATACTTATATCATGAAGAAAATACAAAAATACTAATAAATTTTGACAAATATTACAACAATTAAGTAGTTTAGTGCCGTTTTAAAATATTTCTATTTCGTACGAAGAATTTGTTTTATACATTAACATATGTAAATTCCTAATCGAAATATTTGTCCACTAAAAATATTAAAATAATTCAAGTGAGAAAATTGAAAACAGCAATAAAACAGGTTTCTATAAAATACAAGTACAAAAATTTCAAACGAAATCAATTCAGATTCGACAGTTTTTGGCTGATGAAAACGTCGACGAGCTAGTTGTTGATAGATTCCCTCGCTTTCCTTACTGATAAGTTACCAAGGAAAGGAATCGTGAACACCCTTTTGAAGTAGAATGAAAAGTTGCAAAAATAAGTTTTATTTCAAACGATGAGCGCGGTCAAATGAAAACGAGCCAACATACAACCAGACAACATTTCTTTCATACTGTTAGGACTTTTACTTTTGTCTTGTCTGTTTGTTAACAATGTTTATTGTATTTATACGGGCGATTTAAATCTCTGTTTGTTTATATTTTAATATATTAACAATACTACTTTTAACTATATTTTGCGTGTCGATACCATAACATTATTACGATTTTTGTCTGTTTGTTTGTTACGGCTGGTCACTTGCAGAAAAATTGGCTGATAAAAATAAATTAATAATAAGTACTTAATTTTTATTCTTACTATATAAGAATAATAATAGTTTGATTAGCAAATGACACCGCGGGCACAGTTTACGATACTTTTTATTTTTGTAAATATTTAATATAGCGGTTTAACGTTACTTATATAGTCAAAAATACTGTGTCTGCGTTTTTCGCAATATGATAGAATCTCAGGAATCGAGTTAATAAAAAATATTACATTATTATTATTAGGTACTGATATCATTATTATTACGATATATTACTACTGCTGTTGTGGCTATCGGTTCTAATACAAGGGATTGAAATAAATACAAAAACAATTTATATTAGAAGTAATCTTTGATAATAATTAATTAGATCAAAAATAATGTCTGCCCAGATAAGCTATTCTATATTATTTTTAAAAGAACGTTATCTTTCAAATTCTTATTTTTAAATTTAAAAAGAAAAATTCACCCTCTTTCAGATACCTGGCCTAAATTAAATTTCACAAGTTTGGAGGAAAAAGATAGCATATACAGTGAAGTAGTTACAAGCTTTTTACGTACCAACGAAGAGGTGGCTCAATGTGTAATTAAAATTCATGAGTAAAGCTTTGCCTTTACTATTCATCAAAAACTCATTAATTTATTTTGGAGTAGATTATTCTACTTGAACAAAAATGTGATTAGAAATTAACCCCAACTTAATTATTAATATCGATTTCAAATACCATAGACAGTAAAAGAAATTGACTATATCATATTAACATATTAAAGACGGAATATTGCAGAATTGTTTTTTATCATCTAGGTATTTCAATAATTCATTCGTCAAGATAATTTAGCATTATACAAATACCATGTTTATGCATATATTTAGCAATTACTATTACTACATACAACAATCTAAAGTAAGGTAGAAGAAATAAGCATACAATTGTGATTAAAAATTCGCAATTTTTTTTTATGAAAATTGAACTTTAAGTTTAATAATAATCCATAAGATAACTTTAATAGGTAGCAGCAATATCACTTAATAATTTTAAATGTATCAATTTTTCATATTAACTTAGATTGTTTACAACTGACGAAAAACAAGTTTTATTTTTTCCATTATTTTATAGAAATATCGTAAAAAATATACCTATACAATTAAGGGTTTTGAACATACATATCTTACATATAAACTATCATAACCAAAAAAGGGTAATGATAACAAAGTGAATTACTTCAGTTGCTTATCTTCAGTTATCTTGGTTAGTAATTTATAAAAATGTTTAAGTTAAAAAACATTACAATAAATATTAATTTCACATAGTTTGTTGTAATTAAAATAGTTACCGTACCGTTTTGTTTTGATACTATGAACGTAAATTTAATGTTAGCGTAGGCGGTGATCAAGAAACCATAGATCTTTAACACACTACTTAATAACAAGTGGCCGGAATTCGCCGAAGCATACGGGGAAAGCGGGATGTTAAATACTAAAAGTAAGGGAAGCGTATTGCATACCTTTCGTCGTAAGTAGGAGAAGCGCCTCCGGAAGCACTCTGAGACAGATCGTCGTCCATTTCGTCAAATATTCTTTTCTTTTGGGAAACCCAAAATAAATTGAGATCGGCTAGCGATAAAAGAGCACACGCCGTCAAGTGCGGCTGTCAGTGCGCGCAGAAAAAGCGCCGTACACGACGTTCGGTTGAGCGCTCCGTGCGGACTGGTCGTACTCGAGAGACGTAGCCGGCGTCCGTGGCTATGGGTGCGGGCGAGGGGCGCGGGCGGACTAAGAATGTAACGTCCCGGCGCCCGCGACCCGCGACCCGCGACCAGGGGCCCGGGGCCCGCACGTCGCCAGGCAACGCTACGGCCGCACGTGGCCGCCCGCGCCTCTGCGTCACACGCACATCGAACCAACTTGTATATAATATGTATCATGCAACTCTGTGTGAAGTTAGTCATCCAAAATTGAGGTCATTCTTCTAAAACCCCTCATCAGAAGACGAACGTATAGTTATTATTAACCTTCTTCCAGTACAATTTTACACTAGACTATTTTGTAGGTCTCTACAGACCTAGACTATTTTGTAGGTCTCTACAGACCTAGACTATTTTGTAGGTCTCCACAGACCTAGACTATTTTGTAGGTCTCTACAGACCTAGACTATTTTGTAGGTCTCTACAGTCTAGTGTACAAAATAGTAGTGGTTTAGATTAAAAGTGGAATTGATACAATACTAATTCTCGTTGATTTACTATTTGGTGTTAATTTTTGGGACTTTTAAACCAATTATGTATATCTTGGATACTTAAGAGCTCTCCCATCTATATATATTATTACCAGATCCGTGGATAACTGTATGTTACAATTTTAGGAAGTCACACATTTAAAACATCTTTGCGATCAATCGTTTCTCAAATAAAGGTGAGAAGCTAAGGATTTTATGGATTGAATAGTTTATGGATAATAATGATATTTGATCTTACGCGCCAAAAGAACTGAATTTATTTTTTGTAAAACTTAATTATATCTATCTCGTATAAATGTCTAACGAAAAAATATCCGTGAGCAAAGCTGGGAATTAGCCAGCATACAGTTTGTTTTTTTATAAGCAAGTAATGGACATAATATTGGTATGTATATAAAAATGTTGCCTGAAATGGTATAATTAAAGTGTTAAATACACCATTATCAAGATTTGCAACAAACATCGGAATGCCAGAAGATGTTAAATAAATTACGAAGTAATGACAAAATCTTACATTTTTGTGACTCAACAATTTTGAAAGTAACACCATATAATATGTATAAAATGTAATTGTTACAGTAGACCTCTTACGCAGTTGCGTTAAATTCGTGCAATAGAAACCTTTAAAACTTCTTGTCTTGTAAAGTTTTATGTCCAAGGATTGAATCATAAAGTCTTTTAGGCAGAAAACTTTTCTACCTTAGTCTGAAAAACTCATTCTTAATGCATTGTTATTATTAAAACGTCGTTTTATATTAAAGGTTGTTTCAATTAGTGTAATTTAGGGGAACACTAGTTTTATAACGTGGTATTACTTCGTAAATATAAAATATATTAATTTAAATTTTAATTATATATAACACGATTAACATTTTAAGATAATATTTTTTAGGTTAAAGAAAATGCAGAAAAGAAACGAATAGGTGAGATTGAAAAATAGTAAATAAATAGAATAGAATTTTATACAGAAACTAGAGGACCCAGCGAACTTCGTATCGCTCTATAATCAAGAAATATCTGTTA
>DVQO01000420.1:0-17425 GCA_018231785.1 Danaus gilippus | reverse complement strand
TATATATATATATTTCATTCATATATCTTCGCACTTCATAGTATTATTTTAGGCGATTGAAAGAGAAACGGGAAACTCTTAATATTTAATTTGACAGGCAAACATGGATTATTCATGCATTGCTCTTACTGCGATAACATAATGAAATTATAATAACCCGCTGATCCAGCTCCTACAATTATGAAGTCATACTCGAGCAGCAACCTTGAGTTTGGAATATCAGCAGGACGACCTTCAGGATCCGTCTGATCGAACTGGTAGTAGGCTATCGCTGCTACTAACATTGGAATAAACCATGCAACCTGAAACGGGAAACGATAGTCATACATTGAAATGAAACTATTATTTACGGATTTTTACTTCGCGTTTTTTTTTACATAGTCATACATTTTTCTGTATTCATTTATCTGATAGCGAATAATGTATACATAATTTAAATGAAACTATTATTTTCGGATTTATTACGCGATTTTTTATTTTTGACTATAAACGACATACTTCCGACGTTTCGGCTACTTTACAGCAACCGTGATCACGGGCAGAAATCCGAAGTACTCGCGAAAATTTCTCGATGTGAATACATAATTATTTTATAGGGATACCTGACGTCAGAACAGTTTATCAGTAGCTAATATATTTGTGAGCAATTATGTATAGCAATGTATAGTAATGACATAAATATTCATGAATTAAAAGTCGGAAAGATAATTTTATGAAACGATTTAAAGTCTCTATTATGGTAGGATTTGTTTGAAGTTTTTTATTGGTAAGGTTTACCAAAAGTATTTGTTTGAAACTATAATTTATAGCGGTACTGTATAACGATATTAATTAGGATAGTGAAAGCTAAGTATTACTAAATCCAATAAATAAATACCGGAACAATTTTTTTTGTAAGTTCCACTAGATCTCTTATTTTTGCATTAAGTAATAAGTACTTTAGAATATTTCTATTTTCGTTTACACATTGTTATATAAAGACTCTCAATTTCTTTAAACCGCTTTAATACACGTATGTAATCGATCCATATTACCTGAGTACCAGCAGCGATGGCCGTGCCGGACAGCACGTCCGCAGCCGCTGTCACTATCGAGCTCATTGGACCTGCAAACAAACGGTATAAAGTCTTACAAGATCCTTTGGAACACTTGTTAATTAATAGCTCAGAAAGAAAAAATAATTATTGAAAAGCCTCTCTTTCTTTATAAGGTTAATAAAGATTATTTTATGTTGATTGGAAGTACTATGTCGGAAATTGCTGGTTTACCATATAAAGATGCAATAGTTATCATTTGCAACAATGTTATTAATACTTTTAACAATTAATTTTTATTTTACGTATATAACTTTTCTTTATTATTATCGCTCGCGTTTTAAAATTAATTTCAATTTCGTTGACTGACACATGTTACGCTTCATAGTAATAATCAAGTTATCTCATATTAGTAGAAATTGAATATTTCCTCTTTATTGATATGTACAGTTTATATGTATGTATGTATTTGTATCCAGAATACAAAGTCGTTCCGGTGAAAATAATTAATGGTTATGTAACTCAAATTTCAAACTTCACTCTACTGAATATTGATTGTGTTGAGTAATAAAACCTTTGTCATAGTGAGCTTGATACTTATTATATACCACTGTTTGTATTACATTGGGCGATGGCTTCATTAGAAGGATTTACGACATAACAAATTGAAGCAAGATTAAATGTTCAATACTTAAACAACTTATACAGAATGGAATTCAATAATTTACAGTTTAATAGTACAATCTTCTTTATTTGAGTTGTTTATTTCGTTGCATTACGGTAAAATTACGGTAAAATTACGGTAAAATTACCTTAAAAAAATATAATAAGATAATTGTTTTAAAATTATATGACTCTTAAATACTTTCTTAAATTCTCCGTATATCTAATAATATCACCGATGAACTGAACTTGAAAAACTATGGAAAATAAAAACCAACTAAACATTACTTTTATTTAGTCACAGAAATAGTTTGAAAAAGTAAACATTGTAGTTGACGCAGTGATAGAAATAACGAGCGTGTATTTGGTTTACTTTTTGGACAATTGATTGAAATGTGACATACTTAAGATTATCCATGCCACGAACAAAACATCGTAATGGTTTGATTTACCATTGTCCTTCGAGAACAATTACTTACTGTCCGCAGACACTGGACTGTGGTTCAGCCAAAAATGGATGTCCATTACAAATGAATATGGTGCTAAATAAAAAATTAGGTGAAAGGTTCTAGACACATCTAGAAAAGTCCCGCTTAGTGGCAATAGTTTTGTAGATGTTTTCGATTAACTAATTCAGACAAATTATGTGATGTAAAACTTAACCGTATATATGACCGTCATTACAATGTAATGTTGTGACATGAAAAAATAAAATGTACCTGTTCTAACTGTATCTATCATTTTAGTCACTTACCTTAATGTCCTACGCTTTCACTAAAAAATAAAAACAAACCACATTATCAAAAAGTTCGATAGCGACCTACTCGGTCCGTTTGTTTCATTCTATTAAATATTGTATTTCCGTTCCGATTTAAAAATCCGTACTTTCTTTATATAGTTTTTCGTGTATTTTACGCGCTATTTATTCGTCTGCTAGTGTCAGCTAGCGTCCGATAAGTTAGATCGCGTGTGACGAGCACTTTCTTCGAGAGTCGGAACGTTACTCCTGCGCGTGTACCCGTTATGTTGTACGGGGAAATGGTGGGAGGACATTGCTTTGAATCATCACTCACATACACTTTTTTGTGGGAAATAGATTTTTTTGTGACTCAATGGAATTTTATAATCTATTTTGTTGATTTTTTTTTGCTATGACATGGGACGATGACGATTCAGTTACAACTTTCGATATACGATTTGGAAAATAACACAAAATAATTCATTGTTGCCTATTATTAGGAATTAACTGTATTGTTTACATATTTTGTTCTTTTTCGACACTCTGATTTAGATTTTAATAAGAATTTAAAGTGTATCCTAAATTAATACACCAGAGTCGCGTGTAAATCTAAGTATTTACTAGACTGAGGCTAGTTGATAGTGAAAGTGAAGATGTTAGGTAAAATTAACAACCATCGGGTAATTGAATACAAACTATAGCAAAAGATTAAATTTTATGCTCGATTTGTTAATCTTTGAATAAACTATTGTAAAATATTATACTATTTAATAAAATATATGATGAGTATATTCCTATGTACATAAAGTACTGATATGTTTCAGTGAAAGTATACCAGCTTCTTGATCTAATCTTGTTGTAAACCTCGGGTTCGACACCCTTTGCTATATTTCTCTATATCCTGTTTTTGTGGAATGTTTTTCAAGACATACTTTATATAAACCAACGCACGCTTTATGTGAGTTTTGCAGACATGTTTACAAAATTGGAAATAAACATTTTTTTAGGTGTATGTTCCAAATCATACGACTAGCTAAATTATGGATACATTTTGAACTTTACTTATAAAATAAATTAATAAAATTAAATTGCTTTTTTCCAGGGGGTTGCTTCGGATCTACCCAGAAGAGAACTATAGTGGGTGGCTGGGCGTGGGCATGGTGTCTCGTGACTGATGTTCAGCGTATCTCACTTGAGGTGAGCTCGTAATTATATAAACTATATAATTATACTGTTATATATTCATCACATAATATAAATTTATTTTGCGTATATTAGAACTATATCTAAAGGCCTTGTTATGCCTGTCCTGATATATTCTAATAAATTATATACAATTAAAGTCTGGTAACATTGGCATCTATTTGTAATTCAAGTTGCGAAAATTATAACGGAGGGCGTTGAAGTTTAACACAGGATCGTATTTCACCTGTAGGTTATGACATTGAACCCAATGTGTGAGTACGTGGAAACAGCCCAAGGTGTTCCCTTAACTGTGACCGGAGTCGCGCAATGTAAGATCATGAACGAGGATGAGCTGCTCACCACCGCCTGCGAGCAGTTCCTGGGCAAAACCGTGAAAGAGATCAAGATGACTATCCTTCAAACCCTTGAAGGCCACTTGCGTGCTATATTAGGTAAGTTCCAATTTGAAAACGTCACTATTAAAAGCGCCATCTACAATTAATGTGTCTATTTTGACACTAGCGTCATCTGCTCGCTAGTTTCCGAACTATTTGAAAAGAACTCACATTTTCTATTATAAATTGTTTCTTAGACAAGTTGCTGTCATCACTATTTTACTTCTATGGGTACCTATTATAAGATATTTTATTTATAAAACAAACTTTTCTGAAAGGGCCATTAAGCCTTTGTATAAAAATTGTTTTTCGGCTTATTTAAGCGACTAACTTCAAGCTGACGCTACCAATGATAACGATAATGCTATTTTGTTTCATACAATATTAACTGTATGAATTTTTAAATAAACGTAACGAATATATGTACTTAACTGCTCCGAATTAGTAGCGCCTGCCAAAATAATGAACAAATATCTTCAAGCTAAGTATTGAATATTTTTTTTAATGTAATAGACGGTATTATTATTTAATAATGTTTAAGATGTTATATTTATAATCTAGATTATTATTCTGAACCACAAGGCAACAATATTTACACATTCTGAGTGTCATAAACGGAACAGGTTAAGATTGGTTCGTGTATATTTCTCACATATTAATGTAAACAAAATATTTTTGGTGAAAAACATGATATAGCAAATTAAATGATGTATATTGCAAATGTTCTCGGATAAAGAAATTATTATTGTTAATTTATTATACTTCTTTTTGGCTCTAAGCATATCATTCTGATAAATCCTTTGTTGATTTTGAAGACAATATGTTCTATACCGTTATTAGATTTGTTTTCTTCTTAAGAGGCAACAAAGGAATTTAATTCTTATACAGACTTAAAATATAACGTTCCTTTTGGCGGATAAAAGAGATTTATGATTTTCTTACTTTGTAACAAGCACGAACGAATCTCGAGTGTCGTATGATGACGTCATTTCCACTGTGACCTGGATAGAAGAGGTTATACTTGACCTACTGAAGGTCAATGATCCGGATTGATCTTCCGTTTCCTAAATCAATTGTATCAAAAATTATTTAAGGAAATTTACCAAGTCTTCTAAAATTCTCATTCCTACTAATATTAATGTATCTTTTATGTGTATTTTTTACGATTTTCTATTTTAAGCGAACCTTTAGCTAATAAGCAAACCAGTTCCCATAAAGGGCGAGTCAAAATTGAATCATCGACCTTGGAAGCCAATTCATCTGTTGTTCTAAATGTGTAACACGTGTTTTCATCACACATTGAATTTGAAGAGAAAAAATATCCATTCTTTTGCTTCTGTAAAAGACTAGTCATTGTTATCGGTGCCAGCAAAAGTAGGAAAGTTTAGATTAAAAAATATCTTAATGCATGCAGTGAGGTATTTGTTTGAATAAATAATTGGGATATATTGAATTGAATAAAACTGAAAATTTGAACTGCTTTTAGGACCAACTGCTGTCAGATTGCGGGTAGTTAGATATACTTATTTATACGAAAGATGCAGATCACTTCGAAAAATCGTCGAGAAAGTTGTAAAATAATATATAATGAATAAATATCTGATATTAAATGAATGTATGTTTATTTTCAAACGAAATAATTTTGCTTCTGCAAATAAAGCCATCGCTGAATTGTTAGCATCAGAACATAGTTAATTCATTATTAAAATAATATATGTATGTGTATTGAAAAGTGTTTCCGTATATGAAAATGAAAAATAAATTTGATTAATATTTTAAATATTGTTGTATTCGTTCACGAGAGTCACGGTTCAAAAACTATCAACAAAATAAACATCGGCTTTAGGCCTCGTCAAATTTTTTGTCCATTGTTTGCGAACACGTTTTTGTCACATACGAGTATATTTTCGGCTTGCGGGTTTTTGTTATTAAAAGTTGCACGTATTACTTCTAGCTGTATTTAGTTCGTTCGTTGTTTAGTTATTTTTCTTAGTTTCAAATGTAGGTTACAAGAAATATATTTATTAATTAATCTTTATCAATGTTTGTTTGTTTGTCCTCTGAGCTTTTTAATTTAAATAAATATTGATAAATCTTCCTGGAGATTATTTGTAGTGAAAAAGTTTTCTTTCTTTTTGTTTTTTTTTCTTATAATTTATATTAAAAAAAAAACAAAGAAGCCTTTTAAACTTCTATGGATCGGATTAAAATGAATTTGTATACATATATAGCAAAAGATATCATCTTTTCATATTAGATTACTGCAAAGGTATTCATTTTGATTATTTCATATCCATAGTTATAAAAAATTCTATTTTAATTCTGTTCGATACATTCTGAAGATACAACTTTTATTTCTTATACGTGTAGATACAATACGTATACAATATGTATATATATATATGTAACTATTAGGTTAAGGTCATGAGCAACAATTCGGACGACGATTTCAAATCGACTCAGGCATACCTGCGGGCAAAAGCTAGTAAATAATAAACAAACCTGAACTTGTGGGTGGGGAAACTCAAGCTCGTATTGTTAGTCTAGCAATGATTTTATGTAACATTCATTTGTCGCTGTTCGGTAACGCTGTATATCGGAGCCTCGATCCCAATTTGTAATTTCTAAACTCTGATTGTTGTTTAAATTATACTCACGTTCCATTTATGAATTTGTTTTTTTTTTTGTTGGTAATATTTTGATTATGTAATTATATGGAAATTTAAATTAAACCAAAAAGGAGGCTGTCTATTCGTCCTTGAAATTATTATTTTTTTAATTTTAATGTTCAGTACGGTGAAACTTATACAATAGTGTCATGTCGTTCTTATGGATGAGTTTTTTTAATCTCGGACTCACAGTTTCCGCGACTTATGTCATTATTAAAGGGTAAGTCTAAATAGAATGTAACTAACTTCTATAAATAATCTGTCATAATTATAAAACTGGCTTATCGTTTATGGAATTAAAACATCTCTCTATACATGAAATATTTTAAGAAAATGCAAAATGAAATTTCACTAGACGTGAAAAAATAGAAATCACTAATGACTGTAAAACGGCAGGTCAGGCGATATTTCATAATAAAAATCATACAAAATAATGAAACGCTATTGGATATGCTAATAGTTTAATGAAATTATTTTTGATTAAACTTTTAATAGTACACAATCACATGTGATAATGTTTTGTGATATTTTATTAAAAATCAGATTGTGTCGTCGATTTGTATAACAAAGTATAATTTAATTAATATGTACAAATTGCTCAACACAATACGATATTGAATGCACTGTTAAAAATATTATTTGAATTGAGTAACAGTTAGAACAGTAAACAGACTTAAAACTATGTCACACGTATTACTATCGATAGATATCCTGAAATAATAATGGATTAAATTTGATTAAGTCTTGATAACTCTAAATATGTCTTAAAACCATACCCATTCCTCATATCCCAGTATAATTAGCTGAGTACGTCATACATGTTTACATACAGACCTACAAATATTCACTTCGCACATTTCAATATAAAGCCGATTATCTTTCAATATACCTTTCGTCTAAACATATCTCTTTATTGTTTAGAGGATTATAACAGCAACAATAAATACTTTGTTATACATAGAATATTCAACACATTACAGATTCAAATTCTGTATAGTTTTATATTAAACAAAGAGATTAAGAGTCATAGTATTGTGGATTTTTTGTCTATATCCTATGGTAAATTTTGTATAATTTGTTTCGCCTTTTTCATTGGTTTAAAATATTCTATTGTTTTCTGTTTCTTAGTCCAAGTTTATATTGGATATGTATTATTACAAGGTATAAATATTATCTCGAAATATAAGGGATATATTATTTTTCTTTCAATAAACTACTTTAATACTATAATGTGCGAAGACTTATAAATGAAAAACTATTAACGCGTATAGTATGACTATGACAACTTAGATTAAACATTTGTAAAAATTATTCTTAACGTTTAAAATGGAATGCAAACTTAAAAGGATTTTCGTAAAGCTAACTATATATGTGACATAGAAGTTTAATTAAAACAGATTCAGTCAATTATATAAATAAATATAAAACCATTATGTAAACGCCGCATTTTGTATGCGCTCTGCATATTTAACGCTAGCGTATAGAAGCAATAAATCTGATATTTAATTTTCTAAATGAATGATAAAAATGATAAGTGATATTTAAATAAATGAAACAATTCTTAATACAAAAAGTTGCGTTCTACCTTTGAAGTAGAAGAAACAAGATAGAGAGAAACAAAAATTTTAAATATAAGCTATTAAAATTATTTATTTTCTATACAAAATAAACTCAGGTCATTTGATAACTTTCATATATTACTCAATACGTTTTAATCAATTCAATTAAATTTATTTATGATGAAAAAACATAATTTCAATGTAGAAAAAATGTATTTATTTATAGAATAAAATGGAATCGTAAAATATTAACTTATATTTTATATTATTAACTCCGAGCTATTATTTCGCTATTCCAATACCTCTTTTTAATTTATCAAATAGCTTTTGGTACGTTTTAACTATAAATGTATAATGTCTTTAGCTTTAGCTAAAAGTTACAACACCACTTTTTCATTTCAAGTTTTTAAAATAAACAAAGGGATGTTCGTAAAAAAAAATTAAAACTATACCATCAAAATAAAAAGCAAATTTTTCATAATAGGAATCATCTGTGCCGGAAAAATTGCAACATGGTATAGAATATACAAATATTTATTTTCTATCCAATAAATGAGAAGCATTTTCGTAACATTTTTGTTGAAATTCTAGGGCAACTGCGAAAAAAATAAATTGCTATTGCGAGTAAAATGTACGTTTACAAACATTAGTTGAAAATCATATACACTTCTTAGGCCAGATATACATAGGTACTTTAAGTGATTCATTTATTTTTATCTTTTAAAGCGCCTCTTAGAACACCTTTTGAAACGCCTCTACAGGTCTAGTAAATATTTTGTTTAAGTAAATTCGTTTTTAAGCTTCAAAAAACGTAGCTGTCATCGCCATAACCGTTTATGTAGTTTCAAGAGATTTGAAACAGAGAGGTTCTTTCAACGGCTTTTGGACGGCTTGTGTTGACCCAATTATTAACGAAAATTATGAAGGCCAAAGTTATGGATAGTTATACTACAGAGCTGGGGTAATCCTCTTAAGGTATTAATTGATAATTACGCCAATTTTACTTCGAACTTTCTTCAAAAATTGTTGCATTTTCTACATCCAAGGGTTCGAAAACAGCAATATCATGAATCTAATCAACTTTAGATCAATTTAACACTATAATCGTAACGTTTTTCTTTGTATCTTAATGCGCCTACGTAATATTTTATTACTACTGCGCTAATAGAATCATTCATTCATTCATCCGTTAGTCATACTTAATTTTATTCTGTAAATATTGTAGTACATCTACGGTACTAGAACTATAAAGGTCTTTATAAAAGGAACATTTCGATGCTGAAATCAGTCCCGCCGCGTCCGTCGCGAGCGGCGGGTGCGAGCATCGCTCTGGTTTCATTGTAATTAATGTATGAAAACTCGTTGAGTTATAATATTATTAAAGCTTCATTATATTCATCTGCGGAAGTGAAATGCTATAAATCGGATCTCCTTGTCTGGAATGTGTTAGTTTTTATTAGATTACACTTAAAAGAAGATGCGTCGAGGTTTTGGTTGTTTGTAAATTCTTCTTTTAGAATTTTATGATCTCAAAACTCTTAATTTTTTACGTGCTGTATTTAGTTAAATATTAAAAAATTATCAATTTTTATGGCAGTATTCACGTGTTTGACCAGACTTATATAAATTTGAATCATCCCTTCCATCTCTCTTTCCGTATACTGATTAAATGGATCCTTAAATTTTATATTATTACAAATGATTTATACATTTCGGATTCGAAACTTTTGGCTTTACTTCAAATTATACGAAATATTGTCGTAGTAATTAAAAAAAACAATAAAAATAAAAATTTATGTAATTTATTAACATTTTTCCCTGTTTAGTCGGAGATACGAAATTTTATAACAACCTTGGTAGGAAGTATTATGAAGGTTAACAGTCGGTGTAAAATTTATTTACTCCAGCTTAATATAAGCCATTTATTTATAATTTCGTGTCGATTTAAAGTACAATTTGTAAATATGTAAAACAGACTTTAAATTTAAATAGTTAGTAATCAATTTATAGTAAGACCCTTCAATTGATATTTAATGTTCGAAATCAGCTGAAACAACAATTTATCTGAAAGACTTGTCATCTTGAAAGACAGGGGTAAAGCGTTGTCTGAAATGACAGCTTAGTAATTCTTCAAAATTAAAAGGATCAGGGACATATTCTTATGGATTTTTGTTGTAAAAGATTGTTTATTTATCGCTTTAAATATAATATTTGACTTCCTGATATTAAGTAAGATACTGAAAAGAATTTCCTCCATATGCACAAACATTAGCTTTACAAGCTCTTTACAACATGTGATGTATTGAGTTTTTAAAAAAAAATTACGATTTCAATCTGAAAATTTAAAAAATTTGTTCACAATAAATTCCAAACAGTATTAGTCCCATACAGTTGGGGAGATTTTAGTTTCTAAGCTCGAACTCCATCATCAGAAAATAAAAATAATTGTTATCAAATCGAAAAAACTTTTTTATCATAAAGAAAATTTTAAATCTTTCCCTTAAAAGTTATGTTGAAAATTTATAAAAGCTATATAAATCCAATCTTCTTTCTTAAGTCTGTGTAAATATATAATGAAGGCTTGTGGAATTGGAAACAAGAATTACAGATATTGCAGTGATAACGGCGTATAGCGATAGTATAGCTGATTCAATTCAATATCTCAGAGAAGTTAAAATTCTTTGGATTCTAATACCGATCTGTTATTTTTTAATAAGCGTACTTGAATCATAGATTCCATCAGTTGTTTTAATGTATTATTGTTGTAGACCTGCCCTTTTTATTGTTTTTTTCTATTGTAGTGAATGATTTTCGATGTTTTTATTTGAATACGTAAATATTTTATTATTGCTTATCTAATATATACAAAAAATTAAAGTGCTTTTGCCTTTTCTATTCCTCATAACTTAAAAGTAAAATGAATAACTGAGAGCCTATACAATTCAATGGTGGCTTTTTTTATGGTATAAAACATAATTGTGTCTAAATATTCGTTTGAACATACCTGTGACCTAAAATAATGACAAGCAACGATTTTTATGAAAACAAGCTGTTATTCTTCTCTTAAGTTGATAAATATCGTTAATAATTTAGCTGTCATTATATAAGTTTTATTATTATTGTCACTCAAAAACCACTTATGATTAGTTAGTGAGTGTTAACTTATCTGCACTCAATAAAGATCATATAAATATATCCTATGTTAAAACATAGTGGTATAATTGCATTATTTTCATTGCTTGCTCTAGTAAAATTATTATTATAAAATGACATCGTTGTGGTAGATAAAAATATATAGTTTGGGATAAATTAGTAAAATATGAAGTATGGGAATGCTAAGGATCGCATTGGTACCGTTGACGCTGACCTTGGGACTGACTTATTTCAATGTCAAAAAGTGAGTATACATACAAATAAAAGTGATTTGTTGGATTTTAGAGACACATTGAAGCGATTTTTTCTTCTCTACCGGTGTATTACTGAGCATACTGTATCATTTTTTCTTTGAATTAGTAAATTCAGTGAAAAGTTTCATTATAGCAAAGATTTGCAACGATCAATTTCCTCCTATCCCCAATAATCTAATAGCATAGGTCGACCTTATATTATCCTTTTTTGCATATTCTTTGGATATGAACCAAGATGATAATTGTAATTTTACTTTCATTTATTTCATATCAGATCTAGTCATGTTTTAACGATCAAGTTTCTTCACAGAATTTTTATTATGATTTATATACAACTATTACATAAAGATTATTTGAAATTAATGATGAAGTTGGGGAACCGGGTGTAATTTTATGTTGGTAAATGTAATCTGCCCCTTAACAAAACCTCTTTATAGATTATAATTTACGTCACTTTTATATGTACTTTGTCGTCCTATGTTTTTTTTTTTGTTTTTTACTTCCGTAAGAATAAAAATCATAGATCTAATATTAATATTAAATAAGGTTGATCGGAATGTCTGAAGGAACACTAAGAATAGCTTAGAATTGACTGCCATCCATTTTTGAATATAACATACATATGTATATTTATAAACATGATCTAAGCAAGCGTTGTATGGCATCGTAATCTTCGTCTTTGTTATTCTTCACCAAATAGTATTCTAATATGGATTGCGAACTCCGATTTTATGATATGGTACATAGATTTTTAACTTAACAATCCTATGGTCTATATATGGAGACAATGGGTTTGTTTACAAGAGTTTTAAAAACAAAATTTGATGTCATTTCTAATATATTATTTCGCGTACTATCGTGGGTGTTTGTCTTTTTATCAAAGCTTAAGATTTTTCAATGATACTCTCATTTAATTGGAACATATACCTACCTTATTTTTTTGTTTATGTTATCATTAAAAATTTTATTAAAAAATATTTTTATAACACTTGTAATTCATCACCTATATATAATTTTACCTGGATATATTTAATTGTTATCAAACTTTTATTTACCAGGAACGCTTACAGTCGAAGAGGTATACAAAGACAGGGATCAATTTGCTGGTCTTGTTCGGGAAGTCGCAGCCCCGGACGTGGGTCGGATGGGCATCGAGATATTGTCCTTCACGATCAAGGACGTCTACGATGACGTTCAGTACTTAGCCAGTTTAGGCAAGTCGCAGACAGCGGTGGTGAAGAGGGACGCTGATATAGGAGTCGCACAGGCCAATAGAGACGCCGGGATAAGAGTGAGTGATTAATTTTGAATTAAAGAATTTTAACTTTATTGTATTCCACTTAAGACTGCAGCACTATAAGACGAATATACATGAAGTTTCAAGCGGACGTCTATATGAAAGTTAAAAATAACTTTTCTTAATCTAAAAGTTCATTTGGACTTTTGGACTTTGTATTTGGATTCATAAAATCAAAATAGTATCAAAAAAGTAGTGAACATATTTATAGACTAATTTATTATACGCAGTCAAATTAAAGCACATTCTTACAGTCAATCTGACCATTATATATTAATATCCAATAAAATACTTAAAATTTCCAAAAACTAACATACTTTTGATAAATTTTTATAATATTAAATTTGTTTTAATACTATTTTAATAAAAAAATTTGATTCTATTTAAAAAACGTTATCAAACAAAACGTTGTAATGATTATAATATTGAGGTTGTGTCGTTCTTTTAAATTTAGTAATCTGACGTTTACATTTACGTACTTTTAATTTCAATTGTAATGGAAGTTGTAACACTACAACCAAAACATTTGAAATAGCTTTCAACTCTCATAAAATTAAAAATCTATTAATAAACCACATTAAATTTTATACACCAAAATACCAACTCAATAGCAGTAATTAAAACTAGTGATTTCTGAATTTTCCACAATGGTGTGTAATTAATTTAACAATAAGGTTAAATGCTGAGTTGGAAAAAGTGCTAAAACAATGTTGATTATTATACGTTATTATTAAATAATTATTATTACAAATAATTTTATTATAAGTTATTATAATCATTAAAATAATGGCACGGAAATTAAATTTCTTAAAGTAGCAAGTTTATACAGTGTTTAATATATTTATTTACAGTTGAAATGAATATTTTGAAACAATTTTTTCCTTTATAGGATGGTCGCTGATGCAAAAACAATAGAAATACCTAGTTTTTATAATACAAAGCCAGCAATCTTGATTGTAGTATATTGCCACTTGCAATGCTTTAAACCGTACTGGAATCTTGTTGAGATTTTTCCACTTGTTTCATAGCAAAAGATTGTTACAAACACACAAATTTATAAAGATTATAATGATGATAAGGGTTTTAACGATGATAAAGGTCTTAACTATGAATTCAAATTTTAGATACCTTTAACAAATGCAGTAAATCTTTTGATCACTTCATAATTTCCTCTGTTTTCTTTTATTCTTATTTTTTTATGTTATTTTATAAAGTTTATTCAATCGCAGTCCATGCTTAAAACGACAAATACAATCATCGTTAAACCCTACTATGGAAGCGAAAATATATGGTAATATTAAAGAAAAGTCCTGATCATTATTTTAGGAAGCAGAGTGCGAGAAAAGTGCAATGGATGTAAAATATTCTATGGACACGAAAATAGAAGACAACACCAGACTTTTCAAACTACAAAAGGCACAGTTTGACCAAGAGATTAACACTGCTGTGAGTAATAGAACTATTTAACGGTAATATGTATAAAGTTATTTAGATAAGAGATCGATCAATATTTTTTTAATTTGCAGAAAGCCGAAGCTGCTTTAGCTTACGAGTTACAAGCAGCTAAAATAAAACAGAGAATTCGAAACGAAGAAATTCAAATAGAAGTTGTGGAGCGTCGCAAGCAAATTGAGGTTAGTGCTTTGAGAAATAAGATTTTAAGTTTCGTACTTTATTAAGGGTCTTTGTTTTGTTATAACTATGACATTTTATCTTTTGCTGTTGTTTTTTTTTGTACTAATAATAGTATTGTTAGGACCTTATACTTTCTGAGCTATAAAAGGTAAACGAGAATTTTGTAAAAAATCTCCGTGCTCTTTGTTTTGTAAAGACTGTACAATGACTAAAAAATAGCAAGGGATCTATGTAACGAATTGTAACGTAAAAAATACTCGCACATCAGGTCGAACAACAAGAGATCTTGAGACGCGAAGAAGAGTTGGTAGCGACTATTCGTCTGCCTGCGGAAGCTGAGGCGTACCGTCTACAAACTATCGCTGAAGGAAAACGGTAGGCAACAAAGAAGATTAGTAAGAAATATTAAAATATCCAAATTTGGACTTATTTATATCTTAGATTTATTTTATTTCAGAACGCAAACAGTGGAAGCGGCCAAAGCAGACGCTGAACGCATTAAAGTGCTAGGTTTGGCTGAAGCTACGGCTATAGGCGACGTAGGAAAGGCTGACGCCGAGCGGATGTTGGCGAAGGCTAAAGTTTATAAACAATACGGCGATGCAGCGATTATGGCGCTTGTTCTTGAAGCTTTGCCTAAGGTCAGTGATCTTAATTTTACCCATAAAATATTTCGTGCAAAGACAAGTTTTTATTAGATTAGGTGCTTTGTTTCGAGTTACAGTACAAGACTTTCAGTTATTTGCAAAGCGAATTTAAATTGAAAGCACATTTAAAATAAATAAGACTGGATGTCGAGGTCTATATGTGCAACATTAAAGTCGCATATTTCAAGGAATCTTGTCTTAATTTGCATATAGAGCAGTATCTGCTTATTGATTCCTTTTTAAATATGACTGTTTCAATATTTCTTTTGCGAAATTTTTATATCGTATCGTATCGTATTTTTATATGTATTAATTATTGTAGATCGCAGCAGAAGTATCCGCTCCGTTGTCTAAGACAGACGAGATAGTGTTAGTGGGTGACAACGGCGCCACAGGTGAAGTTGCGCGTCTCGCTGGTGGTATACCACCTGCAGTGAGATCTCTAACTGGTCTTGACATCAATCAAGTACTGAAGAGACTCCATCCGGGAGGAAACGGTGAGTAAATATATCTGTCATATTTAGGGGTCAAGATCTTTAAATAATAGGAATTTCAACATAGGTTTTCACGTGGATAGTTTAAGTAATTTCGTTTTACAGAAGAGACCAATCTGGCTGCAGCTACCAGCAAGAAGAAGGAGGTAGCGGCGTTCTAAACTAAATTTGCGGTATATATATAAAGTGCCATATTTTATTTCATGTTATACGTATTTGATGCATAAATGCAGTTACCATCAAGTTGTTATATTTTATTCCGTAGATTTGATTTAAGATTTTTTTGACATAAAACTTAATATATTAAAATATATTTTTTTCATTTCCGTAATATTATGCATTTTTAAATGTACTCTACAAGTAATAGAAGAACCGATAAATCAATTAGTTTTTAATATCATAAATTAAAATGAAATGTCTTATATATGTATAACCTTTGTGGATGTAGACTTGTAGCGTTAGATTTTGTACTTTATCTAAAAAAGTAAACAGAGTGTTCTAAAGCACTGCCTTCTTGTAGACACATTAACTATACCTTCTTTAAAATTATAATACAATCACATTCAAGACGTGTTTATAGATCATTAATAAGTTTTGTTGTGTTAGAATGTTGTACCAATGTACCAATGATATATCAAGAACAAATGTTTCGTTTTATAATCTCAGGTGTGGTGTGATTTTAATATTTCGATGCTAAGTCGTTTGCAGTGTGTCAATCTATCATTAATATTTCTCTGAATATAATGCACAAATGTTGGTGTTTTTGTTTTATTCTTATGATATTAATTTATTTTACAAATGTATTTAATTATAGCAATTATAATATGTGTGAACAGATATTATTCGTTTTATTGAAAAAGCTCTTACACTACAATCCTTTCTGCCCTTTAAATAAATACGTCACCGAGTTATGACTTAATTATTTATATAATATAGATTTTCAATAACTAAACAATTTATGTTGAGTATAAAAAATGTTTCTTTTTAAATTTTGTACTGAAAATTTAAAAATAATTATACATAAATAACATCGTATACAATCTTGGAATAAAGTGGCTTAGAAGTAAATTTTATTTCTAATATTTCTTTGGTATGTGTGTTGAATATGATGCTTGTTATTAGATTTGTATAAAAGAAAGGAAAAATGTAAATGGTAATCCGATTTATGCATGCGAAAAACATCATATCTCTTATTATGACAAGAAAATATAAACACACGTAAAGACTGCGTAATACGTAGCTTAAATAATAATTATTCGTTTATTTACCTAAACAAATATATTAAATAAATTTTCTAATACATAAAGTATTATTAATATTTTCAACAACAGATATCATTGTTGCTAGTCTTTTAATGGCGTCAATTTGACACATGCTATTTCGCAAATGTCACTCAATTGAATTGACAGTGACAAAACTAGTATATCAACGTCAACAACATTTGGCGTATTACAAATACATGTTGTATCAATCACTTAAATCACAATAAGAATATGTTTCGAAACTCCTGTTACTTCACTGGCAACGATCAGTTAATTAATTATTATTTTATTAATAAACATGTTTCTAGCCTGTTAATACATGCAATGTATTAGAACGAAGAAAAATTTATAAAAGGCCTGCACATATATATTTTATTATAAAAATAGTAAACCTGGCGAACTCCGTTTCGCCACCAGAAGGCTTTTATATAACATTTCG